>JAMXBB010000007.1:41033273-41094812 GCA_024138015.1 Lumnitzera littorea | reverse complement strand
GTAATTAAGTCTCATAAGTAGTTTAGTTGTTAATTTCAGTATTTTTAATTCATTCAACTCATCATAATTTTCCGGTTAGATAATAAAGCTAAAGCTAATATTAGTACTCAAAATCTCTGAGGGATCGACTCGGACTCATATCCGACTATATTAAAATTGATAGGTGCGCTTGCCTCGTATCACTTGGCAATGGAGAAAGAAAGGAAAGGAAGAAAAGAGATAAATTGAAAAAGAATGAGAAGGAAAATAAAAATTAATAATAAATATATGTAATTTTTCGAAACATATAAATTATAACAATTCTCATTGTAAATTAATTTTGAAATTTTTGTGAAAATTTATCAATTTAATTGGTATCGGTATAATTAAAATTTTTACAAGTTATTATAGTGATTTTATTAAAATTTCACGCCAATAGGCGTTTTAGTTGAAAATTGCAATCGACTATAATTTTATTACTATTGAGTAATATTTAACTATTTTATAGGTTTATGTTTATAATTTTAAGGTTTCGAATAAATTCGAGTTCAATTTTGATTAATGGTGCATAAAGTAGTTTTAAGGTTTTAGTACGCGATTTAGGGTTTCGATCAATTCCTAGGATTTTGTTATCGGTGTTATATTTGTTTTATTAAACTTCGTAATCTTTTATTATTACTAGCCTTATCGACTTATTGTACAGTTTAGGACACTCGGACTTGAGTTAGGGTTCAACTACTGTTTTCCTAAGGTTTACAGTGACTAACATCAATTATTCCATTTTACTTTAAAATGCCATATTTTGTGTATGTGTGTGTGTATGTGAGAGAGAGAGAGAGAGAGAGAGAGGTTGTACCTTAAGGTGGGTGACTTTTGATTGCTCCTACTAGAGTGCGAAGAAGTTACAAGTGGCTACAAGAGTGATAAAGCTTTAGGGTTCCAAAGTAGAGCATGCATGTAAGAGAAGGAGAAAGAGGGGTAAATTGGTTAACAAGATATTATGACTAAATTTTCAATCTAGGTTTATTTTTTTTTTTCCTTCTAGAATCTAAGGGGTTAAAAATTTTAAGATTCGATATTATGCTGTCATGAATCAAATTATTGATTATCTATCCCATTTTTTTATTTGATTAAATTATGCTATTTGTTAATTTTTATGATATGTTTTTATTTGATTGAAGAGAAAAGTATGAAATTATCTTTCTTAAAAAAAATTATTCTAAAACTAGCAAATTAAATGGTGAAATTGCAAATTGAGCATGTTTCTCCTTTTTCTCTTAATTTGTGGCTCTAAATACATTTTTCTACTAGAAGTTATATGTTAAAAGTTAATTTTTTAATTGGAAATACATCTTAGTATGCATTCTTTTATAAATTAAAAATAAGAAGCACTCCTTTATATTAGCAAAACCATATACTGTGATGTGTGTGTTAATATATATAGAGCACATCAAATTAATAAATTTAAAATAGAGAGAATGGGATAATAGAATTAAGATAATAGTGGGCGGCTAAATGCCTTGTATTGCATAACTTTAATAAAGGAAACGTGTTGATAGGTTTTATTTTTGGTCTTCTCAAACTCAAACAATTCTTTTCTTAGTGTATTGGAGATTTATTTTAACTAGTTAAAGCTCAATAATATGTATAGATTTTAATTTAATATATATATAATTATAAAATAACAACTTCACTTGAAAGGTTAACACAATTAATATATTACTAATGTCACTATTGGTTTTATATGACCATAGACAATTTTTGAACATTTATAAATATGCAAATGTGTGACCTATAGAAATTAAAAATTGTGAATAGTTGAAAGGTAATAAAAAAATATACTAGTTTCCAAAATGTATATTATGATAAATATTAGTTTTCTAGCATGTATATTTATATTTATGGAGTACCATTAAATATTAAATATCTAATGATAATTTCTCAAATAGGCAATGTATTTTTGAAAGGTTGAATTGAAAAAGTACGATATACAACAAAGAAGATGTACCATCAAAATTTAAAAATTTATGAAGGGTTACCATTAAAAAAATTAAGCATTTATGAAGGAGTACCATTGCAAAATTCGACATCTAATAGAACTTTCTCAATGGGCATTACTTTTAAAAAGGTTAAATAAAAAATGTGTAATAACTAAATAAAGGAATACCATTGAAAAAAAATTAAATATCTAATGACAATTTCTTAATAGTACTATAATTTAAGAGGTTAAATCAAAGGATTTTTCTATGGTGTTGTACATGTATTTTATCAGATCAATTCGAGCCTCTATCCCACCTTTGATTTAATGTCCATTAAATTTGGATTACAATTTTGGTAGTATTTTCAACTATTCAAATCTAATGAATATTAAATTAAAGGGTGATTAAAAGATGAACAAATCTTGTCAAAATGAAGCATTAGACTATAGAAGCTTTATAAATAAAAAAGTTACGATAATGCAAAAGTTTCTAAAATAATATATTACTAATGGAAAATATATCTGTGTTGTAGGTATAAAAACTTTATATTAAATGGTCGATAAAAGTGATAAGAATATGTTATACTAAAAATATATAAAATAATTATAAAATTAAAAGTGAAATTTTACTACTACTGCTTATAAAATTTTAAGTGACAAATTTAGGTGAAAACATATAAACTTTCATGGTTGTTTTTTCAAGTGTTTAAATTTAAATAATCAATTATTAGTAGAATCATATAAGTTTTATTTTGGGCAACTATGTTACAACATTAAGGATGTGAGATTTGAACCTCATCCATCCCGATGGGAGACTAGTGTTGATGATATAAGCTAAAACGGCATTGGAAAATCATATAAGTAATATTTATAAATAACAAAATTATTTGGTAATTTTATTTATATGATAGTTGCTAAAAATAAATGTTTTTATGACCACATCTTCTATTTTGGACTTCACATCTTTCAATCACAATTATATCTACAAATTTATTGAAAAGTGATTAAACTATATGTTATAATAATCCAATTTAAAGATATTCAATGATAAACTAGAAACTTCTCTCATAGGAAATTTAATTTATTCTCTCTTTATCCTTCTCATATAATAGGAAACATCTTCTATTTTGGACTCCACATCTCTCAATCACAATTATATCCCCAAATTTATTTGAAAGCAAGTAAACCATGTGTTATAATAATCCAATTTAAAGAGTTTAATGATAAATCAGAAACTTCTCTAATAGGAAACTTAATTTGTTATCTCTTTTTTGTTCTCATATAATAGTAAATTAGTAGTTTTCCAAAGAGCAAAACGGTAAACTTCTCTGATAGAAAACTTAATCTATTATCTTCTTTTCTTTCCCATATAATATTATTCTTTCACATATGCTCCCAAGTCAATTTATGGTGAAGTCCTTATTAACATTGTACATTTTCTTATGTTGTGAAATAAAAAAAAAAAATTTGCTAAATTCATCGAGTTATATGATATAGTTTTTGCTAACCATAAAAGGGAATCTCAATTATTGCTTAAATAAAAGGATTGTAAAAGGTGCATTGTAGCATTTTAAGGATATCATACATGTTTGAAGCACTCGTGTCTACATCTTAAAATTTCATGCCTTAAAAAAGGGTCAAGATAACAAGTAGTTATAGATTAGCAATTGTAAAAGTATATTGAAGGATATTTGGGTAAATTAATAAGTTAAATGAAAAGGTAAACATTAAGACACCAAAACTTATCTATAAAGGTCCTTAAAGCTTAAATAATATAGATAATAGATGTTATACTATAAACAAGTAAATATAATAGATTTCATATTTGATTATAAATGTCGCCAATAATGTATTTTTTTGCGACATTTAATAAACATAACTGAACAGTACCATGCCAAAATTCTTGTAGTGTCAACTTCACATGATGCTTAGGTGGTGGCTACCATGTTGAAATTTGTTGATATTGTGTTATGATAGAAGATGAATGACAGCTAAGGAGAAACATAAGACGTTTGAGGTATTTGATGGATACATTTGAAGACATAAGCATATAAAAATAATAATAATAATAGGAGTCATTCATACAATCAGATTACAAGTAGTTGTACAAACATAGATTGTAAAACTATCAATAGTAGAAACAAAAAGATTGAATGTTCACAATTGCAAATCAATTACCAATATTGGGATACATATAAATAGGGGAAGGAAACAAACAGTTAGGTATTGAAAACCTAATAGTGAAGACCTTCTCATAATTGGAGTTTCTCTGGCACTCGAAGACTAAGGTTCATCATTCAATAGAGATTCCTTTCTTTCCTCTCCTCATCTCATTCATTCATTCACACCTCGCACATCAAAACAAATAGGTTAGATTCTCATACATAATATCATCTTAATCTTCAAAATAGGTATCAAAACGTAGATCTTGAACTCTACTTCTCAGATTTGTAAGCTTTTCTTTTGAATTGTCATTGTAGAGTAATAATTTTGAAACCCTAGAATTAGTGAATAGAGATATTTGGTACAATACGAGAAGAAAGAAAAGAGAGAGAGCAAGGGTCATACCTGACATATATGAAGGAAGAATCCAGAAAGAGAGACTTTATTTTGGCTCTTTGTCTAAGCTACTTTCTCCAAAATGCAGCATTTGATCAAGTAGTTAGACAAAGAGCTTGTAGGCCTAAGTTAACCCATAGTCGACCTAACAATTGGTGCTTTCATTGTTCATTGATTGTTAGTCAAAGATTATAGTTGAGAAATGGCAAATAATACAAGAGGAATAATAGGTTTACAGCAAGATATTCAGAAGCATGATGTTAAGTTTGTATCATTGGAGTCAAAAATGGATAATATGGAGCATATGATGGTGAAAATGAATGAAAATTTCAAGAATTTTTTCATGACTTTTCAACCTTTAGAAAAGAATTAGAAAAATCCAAGGGCAAATGAGGATTCTTCATCATTTTCATCCTATAATGATTACGAGTCACATCAATATAGTTGATCTATAAAATTAGATTTACCAAAGTTTTTGGGACAAGATCCTGAATCTCGGCCTTTTAAGGTGAACAATTTTTTGAGTTTCATGAAATACTACCATCTCAGTGATTGAAAATGGCTTCTTTTGCTATGGAAAATGAAGCTTTACAGTGGTTAACAAAGAATGTTTTGTTAACTACTTGGTTAGTTTAGGAAAGCAATTAAAACAAGGTTTAGACCTTCAATTTTTGAAGATTATCATGGAAAATTATCCAAATTGGTGTAGAAAAGATCGATTTTGGAGTATCAGAATGAGTTTGAAAACTTACTCAACCATATTTCTGGGTTATCTAAGACTTTCATTCAAAGTTGTTTTGTATCGAGTTTGGAAGTCAACATATAGGTAGAGGTGATTTTAGCTAGACCATCATCATATTTGGAAGCTATCCATTTAGCTAAATTGCACGAGTTAAAGCTGCAAAGACTTATCAATAGATCATTTTCTTTCATAAAATCTTAATACCAACCATCTTTTTCAAACTCACCTTTTTCAAATAAAAATTTGAACCCATCTTTCATTTTAAAACCACATCATCAACCATTTTTTTAGAAACCCACCATTTTTATTGTTTCATCACAAGCCTCAAATAAATCGAACAACCAAAACATTCATACTAAGACTAATTCACAGATTTCCAACCGTAAATCATTACTTATAGAGAAAATGACAGTAGTTGAATTGTCTTTGAGAAAAGAAAAAGGGCTTTGTTATAATTGTGATGAAAAATACCATAGGGGGCATTTTTGTAAAGCAAAGTTTCTTATTGTAATTCAACTATATGAAGATCAGTTTGATCAGGAAGAGGATTTGGAGTTACAAGAGGAAGAGGAAAATGGTGAAATAGCTAAATTCTGTGGAGCAAGTGATGAAATGGTGGAAATAAGTTACCATGCGATTTCAGGATTTGTGGCTCTTAAAACATTGGGATTGAAGGGAATAATAAGAGGTAAGTATGTTTCAATACTAGTAGACTCTAGAAGCATGCACAATTTCATGTATCTTAGTGTGGTAAAAACTTTGGATTTACAAATAATTGTAGTTCCTAAGTTTTTTGTAATGATTGGAAATAGGGATTATTTGACTTACTTAAGTATGTGTAAAGAAGTACCATTGGTTCTCAATGGAATTACATTTTTGGTAGATTTTTACATTTTGTAAATTCAAGAAGCTGAGTTGGTATTAGGAATACAATGGTTAGTAACGTTAGGCCTTATTACTATAGACTATGCTTTACTAAGCATGAAATTTTTGCGGTAAGGAAAAATAGTGGAATTTTAAGGAAATAAGGACATAATTCTAAAGCAAATTGAAGGATTGGAGTTGAGGAAACTGATAAAGTCTAACAATGTGGCATATTTTTTTCAATTTAGTAGCTCATAAGGAAATAGAAATTCATGATATTACTACCAATAATGAACTTGAATCATTATTGAGCAGATTTCAAGATATCTTTGTCACTCCTACATTATTGCCACCAAGCTTGATGTCCAACATCATATTCACTTAAAAGGTGAGACAAAGCCATAAATGTTAGACCATATCGCTATCCTTACTTCCAAAGAGGAGAAATAGAGAAGTTGGTTAAGGAAATGTTGTAGAGTGGAGTTATTCAACCTAGTATTAGTCTTTTTTCATCACTAGTATTACTGGTAAGAAAAGAAAAAAGATGGATCATGGAGGTTTTATGAGGGTTATAGGGCATTAAATCGAGCAACTATCCTTGATAAAATTCCAATACCTACAATTGACGAACTATTAGATGAGTTAAGAGAAGCCACAATCTTTTCAAAAATGGATTTATGTATGGGATATCATCAAATTAGGATGAGTCCAGTTGATGTACACAAAACGGCCTTTAGGACACATGAGGACACTATGAATTCTTGGTAATGCCTTTTGGATTATCGAATGCACCGGCAACAGTCCAATCAATAATGAACAATATTTTTAGGTCATATCTTAGAAAATTCATTATAGTATTCTTTGATGATATTTTGATATATAGTAGAAACATACATGAACACATAGTGCATTTAGAAAAAGTATTTCAATGTTTGAGCAAAAATGTTTTTTACCTCAAAAAGAACAAGTGTTCTTTTACCAAGGATAGTATTAACTATCTTAGCCATATAGTTGCAAAAGATGGAGTTAAACCCGATTCGAAAAAAGTGGCAATAATAAAGAATTAGCCTTAACCTACGTTAGTAAAGCAATCGAGAAGATTTTTGGGCATCATTAGTTATTATAGACATTTTGTGAAAGATTATGCTAAGATAGCATTTCCTTTAACAAATTTGTTAAGGAAAAATGGTTTTGATTGGAGTAATGAAGGAATAGAAGCATTTCTCAAGTTAAAGGAGTCACTGATGTCTACACTAATATTAACTCTTTTAGATTTTTTAAAGACATTTGTTATAGAAATAGATGCATTAAAAATGGGATTGGATGTGGTTTTGCATTAGGGAAAAAATCCTATTGCAAATTTTAGCAAGAAATTTAGCCTAAGGATGCAAAAAGTAAGTGCTTATGTAAGAGAGTTATCAACAGTGATTGAAGCAATGTGAAAAATGGAGACAATATCTCTTAGGGAGGCATTTCATCATTAAAACATATTAGAAGAGTCTCAAAGAATTACTCACTCTAGTAATTCAGACTCTAGAGCAACAACAATATCTAGTGAAACTAATGGGATACAATTATGAGATATAATACAAACTAGGCCCAAATAATAAAGTAGTGGATGCTTTGTCTAAGAGGTTTGAAGAACAATTCTAACTATTGACTTTATCAACTCCTTCTTTTGATTCAATTAATATACTAAAGAAGGAATTAAAGCACACTGAGGAATGGATAACAATGAGGGATAAATGTTGTAGAGGGGAGTTAATAGAGTTGCCTTTATCTTATAAAGATAGATTACTCTATTTAGGCAACAAAATTTTCATTCTCTCAAAATTACCGATCATTCTTACTTTATTGATGGAATTTCATGCTACATCGATGGGAGGACATGCAGGAATACTTAAAACTTTTAAGTTTTTAAGTGCTGCATTCTATTGGAAAAGAATAAGGAGAGATGTGGAAGAATTTGTGAAGTGTTGTCATGTTTGCTAATAGATTAAGTATCTAACAACATCTCCAGTTAGTTTATTACAACCACTTCTTATACCGCAACAAATTTTTGATGATATTTCATTGGATTTTATTACTGGTTTACCATTATCAGAAGGGTATTAAGTAATATTGGTTGTTGTGGATAGACTTAGTAAATACTACCATTTAGGACCCTTAACTGCTAATTACATAGCTACATCAGTAGTGAATTTATTTGTTGAATTGGTTATTAAACTTCATGGATTCCTAAAGATAATTATTTCTGATAGAGATAGTGTGTTTTTGAGTAAATTTTAGAGGGAGCTTTTTAAGCTCAGTGGAATACAATTGAAGATGAGCTTAGCATACCATCCTCAAATAGAAGTATTGAATAGGACTTTAGAGCACTACTTGAGGGCCGTTGTAATGGAGTTACCAAAGTAATGGCCTAAGTATTTAGCTTGGGCGGAATTTTCATTTAATACTAGTTATCATATTAATACTCAACTCACACCTTTCTAAGGTTGTATATGAAGGGATCTTCCTTAGATTCCTAACTATGTCAAAGGGTTTTCATTAGTAGAGGCAGTGGATCAAGAGTTATAGGACCAAGATGATGTGTTGTCTATTTTAGAAGACAACTTGGCAAAAGCATAATAGAGAATGAAAAATTTTTCTAAGCAAAAGAGATTTGATAGAGTTACTAGTAAGTGATCGGGCTTATGTAAAGTTGTAGCCCTATAGCTAAACTTCCTTAGCTAATTGACTGTCCTATAAGCTATCTAGAAGATATTTTGGTCCTTTTGAAGTACTAGAATGCATAGTACCAGTAGCTTATAGACTTAATTTACTAGAACATTCTAGAATTCATCCTATATTTCATATTTCTCTTTTGAAGAAAGCCGAGGGTAAACACGATGATCCTAGACCATTACTAGCTTTGGCTTTAGATAATCACCAAATAGTCTAACCTATAACTATTCTAGATGTACGTGAACTTTTTAGACAAGGTACTACAATTACATAAGTTCTAGTTTAATGGGAGTCACTGTTTCCAAATGATTCAACTTAGGTCGACTTATAGGATTTCATTAGGGATTACCTTGAATTTGACCTCGAAGACAAGGTTAATTTTTGAGGAGGGAAGAAATCTATTATGATAGAAAATAAAAGATAACTAAGGAGAAACATAAGATGCCTAAGGTATTTAGATGAATACATTTGAAGACTTAAGCATACCAAAAAAAAAAAAAATAATAATAATAATAAGAGTCATTCATACAATTAGTTTACAAGTAATTGTATAAATAGTTAGAGATTGTAAAACTATCAACGATAGAAACAAACAAATGGCATGTTCATAGTTGCAAATCAACTATTAATACTGGGATACATATAAATAGGGGAAGGAAACAAATAGTTAAGTATAAAAAACCTAATAGTGAAAACCTTCTTATAATTGGAGTTTCTATGGTGCTCGAAGACTGGGGTTCATCATTTAATAAAGATTCCTTTCTTTCCTATCATCATCTCATTCATTTATTCACACCTTGCACATCAAAACAAATAGGTTAGATTCTCATACATAATGTCATCTTAATCTTTAAAATAGGTATCAAAACATAGATCTTGAACTCTACTTTTTAGATTTGTAAGTTTTTCTTTCTAATCATCATTGTAGAATAATAATTTTGAAACCCTAGAATTATTGAATAGAGAGATTTTGTACAATATGAGAAGAAGGAAAAGAGAGAGACCAAGAGTCATACCTGACACATCTAAAGAAAAAATCCAGAAAGAGAGACTTTTTTAGCTTGTTGTCTAAGCCATTTTCTCCAAAGCACAGCATTTGATCAAGTAGTCTAATAAAGAGAGTGTGGGCTTAGGATGACCTATAGTTAGCCTAACATATTGACTGTAAGTGAAAAGCTAAGAATCCAAGACCGTTGACATGGACCACCCTTGATGATGTGGTCTCGAAAGCACGTTTAGGCTTAAGCCTAAGGAGGATGGCCCGTATTCAATAACTACCATCAACATGTGATATATTTAGAAACATCGTTGCAAGTGTGTTTTCAATAAAAAGGTTCCAAATTCCAAACATCTCATTATAATCATTAAAGCAGCTGTATTGGAGTTTTAGCAGTAGAAATGAGCATAAGGAAAAACAACTGACCATTGATAGAAAACCCTCATAGACCTTGGGCTAACTACCTTAGGACTTAAGTTAAATGAAAGCGCCTAAACATTTGTGAGAATAAATGATCTGGCTAAGGGACGTCCTCCCCCCACTCTAGGTACCAACCTTTAGCAACCTTATTTGAACAAATTTAAAACTCACAGGAACCTCATTAGACTTAGCTAGGTAGCACTTATCATATTTAAATGTAATATGACCCTTAATGGCTTACCTTAGGAAGAACCTAAAGCACATATGGCCTTAATTGTATGGTAGCACTAAAGATTTATGAGGAAAAGACAGGTGCAAAGCCTAAAGGAAATCATTCCTATTACCATAACTAGAGCCCCATAAAACATAGGGCCATACACCACGAATTGATGAGGGCTCAGTAATTAGACATATAAATACTTCGTCTACTCCCCTTACAAGTGACACTTAAGACTTCCATTAATTTATTACTCCCAACTGCTCTCATTTCTCTCTTGAGCCTTGCATGTAGTGCTTGCACTTAGAGTTGCTCCATCAAACAATTTCCTTCTTGTTTCGTTCACCCCTATCTATTTTGTAACTTAGCCTAAGTAGTAAATCGGCTAGGTAGCTTAGGGCCACTTTGGCTAAACCTATTGGGCTTAGGGAGCCAACAATCATCAAACTCTATTGGCTAAAGATCTCAAGGGACCATTGCATATAAGTATCAATGTCTCCCTTAGTTACCTTAGCCTGCTCTTTGCCTACTGTCAAAGACTTTCTTTGGTTATTCAGCCATACATCCAAAGTTGATATTGAATCTACTTCATGTCTTCTTCCTAAAAAGAACTATCCATATTGGAAACGTTTGTTCACATAATAGTATAATGCGCCCTAAAGATCCCTCATTCTTGTAAAAATCACAACTATCTATATCTTTGATCTTTCTCTTAAATAAATTCAAATTGGGATTGGTGACATTTCTACATAGCCTCTACATCATATGCTTGGCTTTTGGCATACCAAGAGAATTCCAAATGATATTCCATGTATCTTTACCAATTAAACGAAAGGAAGAAGTGTCATACCTCAAATCAGTAGAATTGTAGTAGCCTCACTGTGCAAACCATTCTAGGATAGAAACTGATATTTCAGTCACTATCTTAGATCTAATTTATATAAGGTATCCATGACTAACTTACTTTGAAGTAAACAATTTACAAATTAAACAAGTTATTTACCTAAGAAAGTATGAAAAATGTATAATAGGATTTAAATATTACAATTAATGTTTATAAGATTTCATTGCATTGTATTACCTAAGTAATACTTTATTTCAAAATAGAAAATTATAAAGTAAGAATTAAGACTTCAGAATGTATTCACTCTTCAGATTTATTTCCTTACTCCCGAAGATATAGCAGTTGATAACTTTAAAGTAATTATAAGGTCGTTTCCTAGCTAGTACCTGTAACAACATCTATATGGATGTGAGCAACCAATAACTAAGTAAGTTGGAATGGAAACTTAAAACTATACATCAAACGCAAGCGGGGTTATCAACCAAATTAGTTAGATAAAATGCATGTACATGTAAATGCTATCGTACGATGTTGTTTGGTTTATAATGAGATTAGAAAAATTTCACCCGCTTTAATCCAAATTGAAGAGTTTAGCGCACATTTCAACAGTTTACGACCAAACCTAGGCTTATGCAATGGAAACACCGCATCTCCTTTGATTACCTTCGAACCATTTACTTCACTCTTGCCGTGACCACCTCTCCTATCACTTAGTTCGACTAAAGATGAAGAATGGACCCATTATGCTATCTAGCGTTATACTTTTCAAAGGGGTTAGTTCTTAGCCAGGGAACCCTAAACATTTGCCCTATTGGGTTGTTATGCAGGTCTGTTTTAGACTTATAAGTTATATATTTAGTTAAATCCGATTTAAGGTGTTCAAGCATTTCATTCAAATCGCATAATTTCTAGTCCATAACATCAAACCGGAATCATATAATCAAATCCAAAAACATGCACAAACAGGTATACGCACAATTAATTATCTAATAAACACAATCAAGTATAATCTCACGCCTCTGAGTACTATAAAAATATACTCTAAAATATAGTAATGTATCGATCCCAACTTACTTAGACTTTTCACTTACTCACTCAAGGTACGACTCACATAGGCCATAGTTGATGATCCCTATAATACAAATATTATTTTAGTTCCCATATAATTACTAGATATAGATTTGATTTTGTAATTTAGATTACTATCTTTAGTTTAGGGTCTTTCTTCATTTAGTTGTTTAGGTTTAAGTCTCTTATAATGATTCTTATTTTAAGTTAGGTTTTATTTCAACTTTTAATTCAATGTCTAATTCAACTTCTAATTATAGTTTTATTCACAAGCCTTAAATTGACCATTAATCACATGTTATATGTATAAAGATTTTTGAATTATATACTATTTTATTCCTATTCACTCTATACACCTAACCTTGAATTGATCTTCTAATTTGGCTCCTGGCTTCATTTTGCACTATGAAGGTCATTTATTTCTAAATCAAAATAAACTTAGGTTTTCGGGATTTCCATTTCTAGATATAAATAATATTTTTTCATAAATCTACATGCATAAAATCCTCAGAATACCAAATTTCATAATTTTCTAAATAAATTTAATAATTTAAATAAATTAAATAAGAATTGGGTTGAAATCAGACTCACTTGTTCGATTGGCTTTCGATTACCAAGGGTAGCTCTAATTGTGTCAACCATATAGGGCAGTGGTGGTAGGGATGGTGGTGGTGGTGGTGGTGGTAGTTTATTTCTAGGTGGCCATGGGTTGTGTGTCATGGGTTTGCTTTATAAGCCTTAATTGCATATAATTTTTCTAATTTTTTTATAAAATTATCTAACACACTCTTTCTGGTCTCTCTTTATTTTTCTTAAATGCTTAATTGATCGAAATGGATTGTGAGAGTGATTTTTGAATTTATAGAGGGGTTTAGGGCTCGCTTTTAATTTTTAGAGGGCTAAATGTCCCTTATCCTCTTCCATTTGACTTTCTATTTGGGTAATTTCTATTGGTTTCTTTTGTTTCCTCACTCCCCAACATGTTATACCCTATTTCTAAACCATTCCATATTTTTCCAACATTTTTCTTGATTTTTCATAATTTTTTAATTAATTTTCTTTAATGGTTGAGTATTATTTTAGCTTAGTTTAGGTATTTCAAGTAATTTCACATATTTTAACCTACGTGTAAATACATATATAGTACAAGTAAATATTCTTAAATATTTTTTATATTATTTTATGATTCTCATTGTGTATATAATTTATTTCTATTGATTTGTTAGTTATCAAAACTCATTTTACATGTTTCCGATAAATAACAAGTAATATACTTATAATTTAATATTATAATATTTAATTATTTTATTACTTGTTTTCTTAAATCTAAAGTCATGGGATCACTTTTACTAATATTCTTAACTTTGTCATAAATTTAGGCTCTATCGAACAATATATCCACTTGCCCTAAATTTTACATACTGAATCTTGAACACCTGATTACGGGGCTTACATTTCCACCTCCCTATAAACATTTTCATCCTTGAAACTACTATATATCTATGTATTAATCAATTACACAAAAATGATTAGTCATATTCTTTTACTTTCCTAAAAATTAAAAGAGTCACGAGTAATGTTTTATTTTTATCACTTTTGGTTCTCAAGCAGCTTCCAAATCCAAACCTTAGTCCCATTGTACTATTACATATTCCATATCACGATTTTCTTAACTTTTGAACCAGATTATCCAATATTGTAAGAGTTGCCTTCTAAAATTAATTAATATCTCATTCCAGTCTCTTTAGCTTCTAGAAAATTTATTGTTTTAACTTAACTCTAATTTCAAATGCTATGTTAAATGAATTAAGTTTTCTCTATTTGGTGTTACTATTATAGAAACTTCTATGACTAACTTTATAGGCCCTTACTTCTAAGATTGATATAACAATCTTACTTATTTTGGGTCCTTTGCAACCTTATGAAATAACCTTATGGTTCAATTATTTTATCGATAGTTCTTTTTAGTTTAGATGGATACTTATACTATCTATAATTTTCTCGATTTTATAGGTCTAAATTAATTAAAACCCTCATTGAATTTTTAGTTTAAACATATTCCACTTCTCATTAGCTTACTTTCTTGTTTATCTTAGTTCTCATATGGGTTCTAAAATATATTAATTTTAGGTCTTATTAGAGGCTAAACTTTGACTATCTATTTCACATTCTTCTTTTTCTATCATTAAATAGAGTTACTTGTGGCTTCTGGATATGACTCTTGTTCATTCTCCAATCTAATGATATTTTGAACTTATCTATTTCTAACTATATTGTCTATTGTCTCAAAATTTATTATTATGCTTATGTATCTAATACCTTATATGGTTGTCCTTATAGCTTCTAAATTTCTTATAAATGCTTCTATTTATCATGTTTAAACTAACTGCATCCTATTCTAATTATAGAGATTTTGACTAGTACTTAGGTTACCACTATGATAGAGATTAATGTCCATGTTTATTTCCAAAAATAATTTGAAATCAATGATTTTAATCTTAGGTGCTTATATAGGCTTAGGTTATCGGTTTTACCTTTGATCGTTTATATATTATACTATTTCAAATGTCAGATTTGTTTGTTTGGATCATATTATGATTACATTAGTTGTTTGATTTCTTAGATGTAGCACCTTGATCTTGGTCGTATAAGTATAAGCATCTCAATACTGTCACATAAGTATTAGTATCAGTTGGAGTTGTGAGGTAAATTTTATGACATAAGCTTTATTTACTTTAGCTTGGTTTTCAATTCTCATTATTAGTTAATTTATCTTTTATCCTTATGTGCTACATATTTGAGTGTTATTTGACTTAGTTCCATAGTTCCTTACACTCCATATATCTTAGCACAATTATACTAGTAAGAATAAGTGGCAAATCTTGACCTTCCATTAACTCAAATCCAACCATGACAACCAATAACTTGACTTAACTCAACTTGACTCGACTGAACTTAACTTGACGCAATAGGACTAAACATGACTTGAGGCTAATGGGGCCTAACACTCTAATATAGACCATACAGATTTGCCATTCTTTCCCAATCGGATATTCACGCTACTACACATGACAAATACTATTTCGATAACTTCTTTATTGTATCTTATTATAGTTACTCATTATTCTATTGTCAAAGTCTTCATATCTTTATTAATCTTAAATTCATATTTATTACAGTATTCTTATTTTCACATTTAATACCTATTATTGAGGATTGAGGGAACAAGTTTTATTTCATTTGAAGTGATTTTATGTTATCACTGTAGTTGTGGTTATTGTATTTTGCTATTCATGTTGACATCGTTGTCCTTAAGTTTGATGGTTAAGATAAATTGATGGGCTTTTGATTTTCAAGATTAAATTTTTATCTATAAATTTAGGGTCATTGTTTGATTAGATCTTTGTTAGGATATTTAGGTATTTGATTATGATGTTCATCAAGCATAGTTTGGCTCCTGTGAGTAGGTTTGTAAATAGTGGGCATGATGAAAGATTATTTTGTAGGGTTAAGTGGAAAAGAATGATGATAGGTAGTTGACTTAGCTCTAAGTTATTTGTAAGTAGGTTCATGTTATATAGGGGATGAGGAGGGATATTCTTTAAAGTTCATCTTATATATTAAAAGGGTGGGGTTGATGTATGAGTTGGTTTCTAGTGATTTACTATCTTTTCCATCCTAAATCTCAACTAGGTTTTACAGTTAAAATTATCATTTATGATCGACCAAGTGTACATATAGGTATATATATATACATACACATGATTCATACATATTAGTGTTTGAAATTATTCTAAAAGATGTAATTTTGTTCATGATTAAATTACATCGATTTCCAGTAATTATATCTAGATTCCTAGCTATATAATTTATGTAGGTACAGACATCAATCTTAATTATATCCAAATTCATAACTATAAACACCTATATAAGCAAGGGATCTCTTCAATTTAGAATTTATAATGGACCCTACTGATATTGGAAATTGGTTAAAGTTAATTATGTTAGATTAACAAAAGAGTTCTCTTCTTAGTTGGAAGTTACTAGGGTATAGCAATTTTATGGAAAGTGTTTAGGTGAGTTCTTAAAGTTTAATGTAAGTACGTATCAGAACTAGCATTTTTTGTTTTTTTCTAATTATCCAAGTGACTAGTGACTCTCACCCGTTCTATTGGTCTGCTCGATCTAACACCAAAATTAGCTCAATTCTTCCCTTTCAGTTCTAAACTCCACTTATCAATCACTACACTAGTCGACTCATCAATTATACGTGCATCTAAACTTCTAATCTCTATCTCATTAAAAATTTGACTCATGTTTTGCTTAGGTCTCATATAGGTCTACTTTCCCATCTACTCTATTTAAGAATCTCATTATATATCTAATTATCTTATATCTATCTAACTCTTATACTTATATTCAAAAACAACGTCCCACTAAATGATGTGTTTTTAGAATTACTAAGGATAAGAAATCCATTATCTTTGACTTCTATTTCCTACCTTTTACAAAAGGGTTCTATAAAAGCTTATATCGCTAGGTGTTATAATATTTTCTACTTCCCTTTAGATCTTTTAAGTATAACTAAATATTCATAGGTTCATTTCCATAGTCTTGAAAGTTAATATAAAGGCAAGTTAGTAAAATTTTGTTATCATATATTCCTTTACTTATATCTCTATGATATACATATCCCTGAAGTTTATATCTTTTAACTACCCATTTACCATCCACTTATTAGTACCTACTCTCAATATGCTCTTATAATTTCTACTTCTTTTTAATTGTAACACTTCAAAGAAAGTTTACTAGAACTACGCCTTGATACTAACTTAGAATTAACACGTCTTAAAGCGGTAGAGTCGTAACAATTCTACTGTATAAACCAGTCTAAGATAGAAGTTGATATTTCAATCACTATCTTAAATTTGATTTACACAAGACATCAATGACTAACCCGCTTTGAAGTAAATAGTCCACAAATTAAACAAGTTATTTATCGAAGAAAGTATGAAAAATGTATACTAGGATTTAAATATTACAATTAATGTTTACAAGATTTCATTGTATTATATTACCTAAGTAATACTTTATTTGAAAATGGAAGATTATAAAGTAAGAACTAAAACTTTAGAATATATATTTTCTTTAGATTTATTACCTCACTCTCCAAGATCTAGCAGTTGCTAACTTTAAGGTAATTATAAAGGTGCTTCCTAGCTAGCAATTGCAACGATATCTATAGAGATGTGTGTAACCAATAGCTCAATAAGTTAAGACAAAGACTTAAAACTATATATTAAACACAAGTAAGGTTATCAACCAAATTAGTTAGATGCAATACATATACAAGAAAATGCCATTGCATGATGTTATCCAATCCATCATGAGATTAGAGAAATTTCACTTGTTCTAATCTGAGTCGAAGAGTTTAGCACACATTTCAATAACTTATTACCAAACCTAGGCTTATGCAATGGAGATACTGCTTATCACGACCTAACAGTATCAGTGTCATGATAAATTGCCATGTATCATATAAAGATTGACGATTAACCCCTTCGTTAATCATAAGCATTTTATACGATACATAAGGCTCCATCCATT
Organism: Lumnitzera littorea; assembly: GCA_024138015.1. NCBI lineage: Eukaryota > Viridiplantae > Streptophyta > Magnoliopsida > Myrtales > Combretaceae > Lumnitzera > Lumnitzera littorea. The sequence continues at coordinate 41,076,813 of JAMXBB010000007.1, read as the reverse complement.
CCATGTTACTATTAGGCTCGTAGATAAGTAATATCAAGCGATATGACTAAAATTAACATTTAATTACAAAAACACTAAAGTTAAGGTGTAGAATCGTCAAATTCCACAACAAAAGAATATTACAATGTATTCAAAGCTATAAGACAAATTGAAATAAGAACATCTAACTAAGTAAATACATTTATAATTCACTATTTACATAAAATTCTCTCTTCTCATCCTGGACTTACACCTTGTCTTAGCATGAGACTCACCTCGGGCATTCCGCGACTCGGATGAATAAAACGATGGCCCTACATCAAAAGAAATCTATCGAGTTGTAAGCTTACGCTTAGTGAGTAAATCCCTCCATCATGCCATACAAAAAATATCATTTATATGCACAACATATGAATGCATAAACAACTAGAATGCCAAACAACACATGCAGCAACCTAAGAGCTGCATGCAACTTAGAATTACGTCCCCTGTAGTCGGGGTTGGAGATAATTAACCGATATAAACCATCAACTGGATCGTAGCACTTGAGTTTTTATATCAATTTCACTAACGTGCTTAATTTAGCTCAAACAAATATATAATATATATACAACTTTTGTCACGCCCCGAAGCGATAGAGTCGTAACAGCCCCCATCGTGTAAACCATCCTAAGATAGAAGTTGGCCTTACAACCGCTATTTTAGACCTGATCTACATAAGGCGTTAACGACTAACCGCTTTGAAGTAAACAGTTTGTAATTTAAATAAATCGTTAATCTAAGAAAGTGAGGAAATATATATATGCTATAATTCAGCTATTGTAATTAAGGTTTACAATATTTCTCCGTAATATATTTCCTAGTTGTTACATTATTCAAAATGAAAAGTAATTCTAAAATAGAAACTTAATCCTTAAAATATGTGTTTATTCTTCACATGTTTTTCCTCACTCTCCAAGATCCAGCAGTTACTAGCTTCATAGTAGTTGTTGTCGCTTCTTAGCCAGCACCTGCACGATGTCTATAGGGATGTGAGCAACCATAGCTCAGTAAGTTAGGACGGAGGAGTTAAAACTATACCATACACACAACAAGGTTTTCAATCACTTATTAGGTGCAATGCATGTGCAAGCAAATGCCATCGCACGACGTTGTCCGGCCCGTCGTGAGATTAGAGAAATTGCGCCCGCTCTAATCCGGGTTGAGGAGTTGCCGTTAATGCAACAGCTCACGACCAAACCCAGGCTTGTGTAATGGAGACCTTGCACTTCCCGCGACTACCTTCGAACCACTGCCTTCACCCTCGCCGCGACCTCCTCTCCTGTCACTTAGTTCGATTGAGGATGAAGAAGGGACCATTTTATAATCCTGCGCTATCCCTTCCGAAGGGATCGGTATTTGGACGGAGAGTCCTAAATTCCCCTAACGGGTTGCCATGCATGTCCGATTATGATTACTGGTCGGATATTTGATTAAGTCCAGTTTAGGGTGATCAATCCTTTCATACAAATTATACAGTATATGCCAGAGCAACAAATAGAATCATAGCATCACCCATAATCAAGCACATGCACACATTCAACTATCTAACAAGCACAACCAAGCATAGTCTTAAGCCTCCAAAATACAGCATCGTATTAATCCCAACTTACCTCGACTCCTCGCTCACTCACTCGAGGTCCGATTTGCTTAGGCCATCGCCGATCATCCCTATAACACAAACGTGGTTTCAGCTTTTCATATAACTATTATAGGTTCGTTTTATCCTATAATGCTTATTGTTAGGTTTTGTTTAAGGTTTAATATGCCTAATTATCTAGGTATTAAGTCTTTTATAATTATTTTAAGTTTGAGGTTAGGTTCAGGTTCGGTTTTCGTATCGATTTCTAGGTAATGCTTTAGATTCTAACCCTAGAAATCTGTTTCAATCCATAATGTGAAATTAATCACATTAATTCCCGATCTCCTATATACCATTATTACCCCTAGTCAGTATTTTATTTCACCCGGTACATTTATATCCTTATTAGTGTACCGAATTTACTTCTAATGTGAGAAATTCCTACATTTTTCATATAATTCCATAAATTCAAGTTTCCTATCAGATTTATTGTGCATTTTTATTATTCTCAAAATATAAATTTTTAGTACAATATTTTCTATTTATTATATTTCTAAAAATCACATATTATATATTGTTACCTTTTATGTACATAATGCACTTCTAATATTTCTATCACCCTAATTACCATCTCTAACATAAATTATCACTTCAAAATGTCTAAATTCATCCTAGATCAGGTTTTACACCTAATTATCCTAATTTACAAAATTAACTTATAATTTACTATGTTTTTCTATTATTAATTTACTACATAATTAACCTAATAATTACATCTAACACCCTAAATGCTATAAGTATCATACTCCATCAGATCTTAACATCCTAAAACATGTAATTATTCACTAAATCAGAAATTAATAATTTAATTACATAATTAACCCTAAATTACCCATTTTATGCTTTATTTTAGAGCCTAAAAATTATCTAAAAATTTTGAAAATTAATTTTTAGAAACGGGCTTCATAGCACTGTTCTATATCATCTAATTAATCTACACAAAAATTTTGAGCTTGAAACTACACTCCTAAGGTCATTTATTTCTAAACCGAAATGTGCTCGGTTTTGTACGATTTCTTAGGGACCATATATTACGGGACATAATTTCATCAAAATAACATTTTTCCTATAAAATACATACAAAAATATCCCAAAATAACAAAATTCATAATTTTATAATTATATTTACTATTTTTACAAAATTTCACAAAATTGGGCTGGAAATCGGACTCACCGATTTGGGTGGCTCCGGCCACCGCGAGCCGCCGTGGCCTTGTCGGCCGGCTTGGGCGCTGCCACCACCGTGTGGTGGTGGTGGCCGTCCACTTCCAGCTGCTCGTCTGGTAAGGATTCCCTTTAAATGCCCTAACTGCACAATTTTTCTTATTTTTTTTATTTTCTGGATTTTCTCTCGAATTTTCGACTCTCCTTAATTTTCTCACTTTCCAAACTGTCCAAATGAGCTCTGTAAATTTTTATCCCTATTTATAGTCAGTTGCTATAATTAATATGCATTAATTTGATAAGACTTTGTCCAAATTCCTTGATTTTTGGCTTTTAAGTTGTTCAATATTTATTGGCTAATTTTTCTTTTTCTTATCCTGACATGCCACGACCTGATATTGATGCATCTTATCCTCTTCTGATTTTTTCTGATTTTTCCATAATTATTTTATAATTTTCTTTAATTATTTGCTTAGTTTTTGGCCAAATTAGGTAATTACGCGTATTTTTATCTACACGTAAGTACATGTGGGGTACACGTGAACATTCCTAAATATTATTTTGGTCATTCTAAAATTTTTAGTATATATATAATCTATCTCTAATAATTTATTAGTTATTAGATTACATTTTTTGCCTTTTTCAGTAATTAGCAATTATTATGTTTAAAATTTGAAAATTTTATAGTCTCTTATTTTATTACTTATTTTCTTAAATTTAAGTTTACGGGGTCATTTTTACTAATATTCTTCTCAATAGTTTATAATTTGGGTTTGATCGGATCTTTTAACCGATCGCCCTAAACCTTGAGTTTTAAGTTCAATCCTACGGTTACTTGGCTTAACTTTGGGGCTTACAACTTTACTACTCCTACGGAAGATATACAAAATTCTTAAGTTTAACGGTGTGGTGGCCTTTTCAATCCACATCACACACCCTAAGCGGAAGCTACAAGACATGGCCTTTTGCTATTGGTTAGCATCTCGTGGTGCCTAGTAAGCTCAAAAGCTTATGACAGAGACTCAATAATATAATGGCATGTTTGCCTAATCCTAGCAGGAGACCCCGCTCCTGTAAGGCCCTTCCCATTTTCCGTGTGAGGTGGCAATCGGTATAGTTAAAATACAAATTTGAGAAATGCATGACTCATTGATTTTCTTTGTCGGATACTTAATTAGTTCAATTTCCATTATGAACAAGAAATATCATTCCATATAATCTCTACATACTATTATCACAACAATTCCCATTTTTATCTCATTAGCAAGTCATGGTATTCAATCATGATATAATACACCCGTGTCCTACAAGCATTCAAGTTCAACTTATAAATTTAAGTACGACTACACTATAAGTAAAACCAAGCATAAAGTTATTGAGAATCACTCACTCAACCATGGTGAATTAGTTCTAGTAATATGGGAGTTAAGAGTTTGAGATAAAGTTGGAAGACTAACCTAAGATTCTTTGAGTTATATTATTTAACTTAGTTTCGTATTTTTTCTAGTTTTACTAAAAACTTCAATTGCATATAACTTTCTCGTTTTAAATTCGATTTTTATGATCTTGTAGTCAATTTTAGTAGTTTTTTAGTGTACTTTAATGTGGTGTGATTAGATTTTTGAGATGAGGCACACAAATATGTTTACTAGTCAGAATAGTAGTGGTCCTCAAGATTTGGTGCTCTTTTGGGCTTAGTTTAGTTATTGGGCTTTTTGTTTTCTTAGGAAATCTTTTGGGCTTGGGCTTAGAATTTTATTTTAAGCTTAAAATACTCTTTAAGATCAAATTCCCATCCTTGCCTTATGGCCTTGGTGTTATCAACATTTTCTTGGACTTTTATATAGGTTAAAGTAGTTAAATGGGCTTATTTATTTATTTATTTTTTATCTAAACTAAGGATAGTCACTTTGTTGGGCTTAGAGAATATTATGTGGGCTTCTTATGGGTCTTAAAAAAAAATTTATAGATAGATTAAGGTGTTGGTCAAAAATTTGGTAAAGGCCTAACTTAGAGTTTTAAGCTTATTTTGAGTGTTTTAGGCTCAGTTTTGAGTTTTAGGCTTTATATACTTTTTATACTTGCTTTGGTTGGTATTTTCATTTTGTTTACTTAGTTTTATCATAATTTTAGGTAACTTTTCTTATAATTCTAGATCTGGTCGGTTTGGTTTAAGGGTCACACACTTGTTTTTTTAACTTATTTTATCATTTCTTTAAGTTTAGGTGTTAGATCATGAACCTATACTACTCATATTCCAACTCTAACTCAACTTCTCTTCCATGAGGTGATTATTTAGCTTATGTACTACATAAAAATGATAGATCTCACACTTATCATAAACTCTATGCCATAGTTTACATCTCAAAAGGTTGATTTCTTCATAAAAAATTCAAGTAATGAATTTTCCTTTACCTAAAATTAGATTTGAGCATATGTGACCACATGAAGTAAAAAATAACATCTACATTCTACACATAGTCCTCACATCCATCATGTTATCCCCATTCCCGTACACATATTTCATGATTTTCTCAACTTATAAACTCCTTTTCTAAGTCCCAGACATTGTATCCTACAAAATACTAACTTAACATGCTCATATTTTAACTTCATATAAGAGATTCATAAGCTCATTTCTTAAAGTAGTTTAGGCATTTTATCACCTTATGTTCATGCCAATATCTTCATGAAAATGTGGTTTCCTAACATGGTATACTAAGTCACTTTAACAAAGAAATAACTTACACGTCTTCAAGGCGTAAAAATGGTAGTTGTGTAACTAAGAGTCCTCTTAGCTCCTTGTTTTTTCTTCCTCTTCTTGTAAGTTCTTTTAATGACTAAGGTCTTGATGATTGAGATTGGTTTTGAGGATATTCTATAGTTTCTAAAAATGGCTTTTGGAAGTTGGTAAAAGATGGCAACAAGATAATGTTGTGCCAAGAGTTATGGAAGCAAAATAGGTGGCGACAATGTATAGATTTGGTGAGGTTAGGTTTTCTCTTTTGTTTTGTGTTTAAGATGAGAAAAAGGACATGAAAGTTGAGTGAAAAAGAGAGAGTGGTGCTAGTTTATATGTGTGTGTGAAGTGTATCCAACAAGCTTCAATTGGTTATCTTTTATTATGCACAAAAGCCAATCTTTGATGTGACTAGATGATGTAATTATTAAGGGGTGAATAGTAGATGTGTAAGACAATTTGATTAGTGGGTAAATGACAAAGCATTCCCCCACCCCTTAGCTCTCTCACAACCGGCCATTAGGGTCTTCTTTTTAGGGTAGTGTGTTATCTTATCACTTGTTTAAAAATTGAATTGATAAAATAATGTGATAACTTGTCCATATGTAGTATAGGTTATGGTGATATATGGAAAGTGTCTTATTACTAGCTTTTGATATGTTATCAATTGATAATTGATTCCTATTTTCAATTGATAAGTTAATCAATGTGATTGGTTGGCTCACTTATCCATATGTACATGGCTTAAGTATGAAAATAAGGGGATTGTCTTATATGTAATTTTTTTAAAGTTTGGTTTTAAAATCAACTTGTAAGTTATGATTTATTACTCATGAAAGTATGAAATTTTCTAGAGTTAAACAAAATTATTCAAATTAAATTCTCAATTAGTTGCTTAAAGTTACAAGTTCTCAATTATTTTAGGGTTTAGGGTTTTAGGTATCTTTAGGTTTGTTGTTCTTGTATTCGAGTTTTTATTGATAGTGAACTTTTGAATTGAAAAACTAGGTTCATTTTTAAATATAAACTTAAATTCTTAGTATAGTTGATCCTTGAGAATGTTTGAGAAGTATTCTTAGTTTATTCACATGCTCGTTAAATAGTAAGATTTACATCGCTTCTCTTACAACTACCTTCAAACCATTAACTTTACTCTTGTTGCGACCTCATGTCCTATCACTTAGCTTAATTAAGGATGAAGAAGTAAGCTGTTATGCTATCCAGTGTAATCCTTTTCGAAGGAGTCGGTATTTAGCTAAAGAACCCTAAACATTTCCCCTATTGGGTTGCTATTCATGCCCATTTTAGACTTAAAAGTCATATATTTAGTTAAATTCGATTTAAAGTGTTCAAGCATTTCATACAAATCACACAATTTTCAATACAGAACATCAAACCAAAATCATATATTCAAATCCAAAAACACGTACATACAAGCATACGCACAATTGGCTATCTAACAATCAAGTATAATCTCAAGTCTCTGAGTATTATAAAATAGTACTCCAAAATACAGTAATGTATCGATCCCAACTTATCTAGACTTTTTGCTTGCTCACTCAAGGTGTGACTCATACAGGCCATCGCTAATAATCTCTATAATACAAATGTTATTTTAGTTCCCACATAATTCCATTAATGAAAGATAGAAATCCATTGGAAAATCTATTAAATATAGATTTGATTCTGTAATTTATATTATTATCTTTAGTTTAGGGTCTTTCTTCATTTAGTTGTTTAAGTTTAAGTCACTTATAATAATCCTTATTTTAAGCTAGGTTTTATTTCAACTTCGAATTCAATGTCTAATCTAACTTCTAATTATAGTTTTATTCACAAGCCTCAAACTGACCATTAATCCCATGTTACAGGTATAATGATTTTTGAATTATTCACTATTCTATTCCTATTCACTTTATACACCCAACCTCAGATTGATCTTCTAATTTGGCTATTGGTTTCATTTTGCACTTAAGTATTAGGAAGGTCTTCTAACCTATTTCACAGGGTTTAACTATCATTAATTTGAAAGACTATTGTATTTGATTAATTTTTGTTTAACTTTCTTGTTCACTAGTTCTTCCCTTGGTTTTAACTTAGTTTATGAAATAGTTTCTAATTTAGCTTTTGATTACGGTCTTTATATGTAACCTTAAGAATTCCTTTTGAATCAATATGGAAAATTCATCCAACTATATTCAAATATCTTAAATCTCCTATTTAGCTTTTAACTCGTATTTTGATCGGTACAGTACATTATATTCCTAGTTTAACTATCGGATTAGCTCTTAATGTAAGAGAAATTTATATTTTTTATATAATTACCTAAATTCACATTCCAAATCAGATTTATATAATATTCCTAATATTATAATATTATCAATTTTAACCTAATTTATTCTATTCATCTAATTTCCTTTTTTTTTTACATATTACCTATTATTACCTAATATGTACATAATATGCACATCTAACATTCCCAACACTTCAAATATCATTACTCATCACCAACTAACATCTCAAATGCCTAAATACATCTTAAATCAAAATTTGTATCAATTTAACCCTAAATCACAAGATTAATTTAAATATGCCATTTTACTTAGTACTCATTTAATTGTACATATTTACTATATAATATACATAATACTTATATCAAACTCCCCAAATATCATCCTATGCTAGCAACTATCATCTAAATATACCTAATTATATACTAAATCAGAATTTTTACCAAATTAATACTAAGTTACAAAATTAAGCCTAAATATTGCCTTTTATGCATGATTTTAAGGGCTAAAAATTAAGTAAAAATTTATAAAATTAAATTTAATAAAAAATCTTTATAGCACTATTATATATATCATAAATAGTTTACACAAAAATTTTGAACTCAAAACTATACTATTAAGGTCATTTATTTTTAAATTGAAATAAGCTTAGGTTTTTAGGATTTCCATTTCTAGATATAATTTCATCAAACTAATATTTTTCCCTAAATCTACATATATAAAAACCTCAAAATATAAAATTTCAAAATTTTATAAATAAATTTATTAATTTAAATAAATTAAACAAGAATTGGGTTAAAATCATACTCACATGTTTGATCGGCTTTCAACTACCAGGGGCAGCTCCAATTGTGTCAACCATATGGGGCAGTGGCGGTGGTGGTGATGGTTCATTTCTAGGTAGTCGTGGGTTATGGGTCATGTGTCATAGGTTTGTTTTATAAGCCCTATTGCATATAATTTTTCTAATTTTTTTATAAAATTATCTAACACACTCTTTCTGGTCTCTCTCTATTTTTCTTGAATGCTTAATTGACCGAAATGAATTGTGAGGAGTGATTTTTGAACTTATAGAGGGGTTTAGGGCTTGCTTTTGATTTTTAGAGGGCCAAATGTCCTTATCCTCTTCCATTTGACTTTCTATTTGGGTAATTTCTATTGGTTTATTTTGTTTCCTCATTCCCCAACATGTCATGCCCCATTTCCAGACCATTCCATATTTTTCTAGCATTTTTCTTGATTTTTCATAATTTTTTTATTAATTTTCTTTAATGGTTGAGTGTTATTTTAGCTTAGTTTAGGTATTTTAAGTAATTTCATGTATTCTTAACTATGTATAAATACATATATATAGTATAAGTAAATACTCCTAGATATTATTTGTCATTTTATGATTTATAGTATGCACATAATTTATCTTTATTGATTTATTAGTTATCAAAACTTATTTTACGTGTTTCCAATAAATAACGAGTAATAATTTAAGATTATAATATTTAATTATTTAATTATTTTTTTCTTAAATCTAGACTCATGTGATCACTTTTACTAATATTCCTAACTTTATCGTAAAATTTGGGCTCGATCAGATCACTTACTTGATCATCCTAAATTTTCAAGCCCCAAATACCTAATTGTGGGGCTTACAAGAAGGTTGAGAAAGCTCATGTTCTGCAGTTGGTTGGAAAGAAACGTGAATTGCTAATCTAATGCTCTAACAACCATCTCTCTCATATGGCCATATTCATTCATTAGGTTAAGTTGTCGATGCTAAGGGAATGCGACAAATTTTATCTACTATGTCCATAAGAAAGATTCTTTTAATCTTATCTCTTATCCATACTTTGTTTTCTTGGAAAATAAGATCACTCAACGTTTGAAGCATTATAGCTTTTCCCTTCTCCTCATTCCATTCACCCATCATTTCAAACATCAATAATTCTCCTATTCAAACATTCCAACAACTATGCTACTTTACCATTCCTCCTCCAATTAAGGTATTCCTCTAAATCCATGTTGCTTTCCCCTCAAGTCGTACCTCCATAAAGTTCTCATTAGGAAAATAAATAGCTTTCACTACTTGTGTCCATATTGATTAGGGAATATGCAATAAACTTTAAGTTAATTTTCCAAGCAAAGCATTATTAATGGATTCAAAATCTCAAAAGCTCAATCCTCCTCTATCATTTGAAATGGAAACTTTATCCCATCAACTTCAATAAATCTTCTTCTTGTTAGCATCATTTCCCCACCAAAACCTGCTTATCATACTTGATAATTCCTCGTAGCACTTTCATGGGAAGTTAAATACTGCCATAGTGTAGGTTGGCATTACGTAAGGATTTAAGAAAAATCTTCTCTCCTCCATATAATAGTAACGTCCCCTGTCATCCTTGCAATTTCTACCTATCTTCTCTTTCACTTTAGCTATAGTAGCTATTTTTAATCTTCTCTAAGCCATTAGAATGCCTAAATGCTTGCCATTACAATTTTGGGGAGGGATACCTAAGATGTTGCTAAGTTTTTCCTTCACTTTGTTAGTCATTTTTTTCTAAAGACAATGGCCAATTTGTGGAACTTTGCAGGTTGTCCCAATGCTTGGCAATACTAGGAGCAAATGTCCTTCTTTCCTTTAATGTAGGGCTCTTTGGCCATAACAAAGGATAGGAGTTGTTTGTGGTGAAGAAGTTTGAAACAACTTCATACACTAAAGATGTAATAACATACTAAAATGATTGATAATAAACACTTATGAAACCATCGGGGCTCAATGCTTTATTTGCTCATTAAAAGACCACTTCTTTCACCTCCTCCATCATAACATACCTGATAAGGCTCTTATTCGTCTCCTTAGTAATGACACCTAATACTACTTTAATAACATTATCAAGCTATCTAACCTTTTCCTCTTGATAAAGACTACTATAGAAGCTCTTGAATTGATTACAAATGTCCCTTTCCTTCTCTAACCATTCCCCACAATTATTTTATATTATAAGAATCTTGTTCATGCTCGTCTATTGATTATCGATTAGTGGAAAAATTATTATTCCAATCTCCAAATGATATTCAATTGGCTCAAAACATTTGTGTCTAGTACATCTCCTCTTTTATTAAAGTATCTTTAAGAGAACATATAACAGCTTCTTCTCTAGTGTCATTAGCCTCTTCAACCCTCCAATTTTGTTCTTCTTCCATCTGCCTTTACATATCTTCCACCTCTTTCTTCAAGTAAGGAACTACTGAAGAGCTCCATTCTTTAAGCTTCCTTCTACAACACCCTAAACTATTCAATAACCTATACATCCCATTAGAAAAAACTACTCTCCATCCATACTTATTTAGTTATATTCTTGTAGCCATCTACATTGCACCAATTTTGATCAAACCAAAAAAGTTTAGGTCCCCTTAAATCTTTCTTGGATAACTTAATCATTGAAAGGTTAGGGTCAAGATCTATGTGTATTGCTACTTTTCTAGCCAATAACTGTTAACAAAGGCCCTATTAAGTCATTCTTTGACCTTCTTACCCCTTTTTGTTTTGTTACACCATATGAAAGATTGACTATAGCTGCCTATATCACTTAGATTTGCACAAAAAGCCACTTGTTGAAAAGCTATAATTTAAGAGATTGCTTTGGGCTCATCATCACTCTTCTCTTCTTGAGATAAAATTTTGCTATAATTGCTTACACACATCTATAGAGAATTCCTTCTTTGTCTATTGTCTACCAAACTTTTAGTAAAAACATAATCTCGACTCCAAAATAGGAGGTGCATAAATCCACGATAAATGTAGAGAACTATCAATCCTTTCTAGCCAAACTTCTGTATCTATTATGTTGTTAATTTTACATGTATGTCAACTTCATCTTTCTACCAAAGTGTAAGGTCTATTGCTATGCCTCTTAGTCCAACATAGATAGCATAGTCAAAGTGAAGATGCCTTCAAACTCAATCAACAAACTAGCTCTTAGTTTTAATCTCCCTAAGGGAAACTATAATTGGTCTATGCTTGGCATATACTCTTAATAGGGCCTCTACTATTGAGGATTGATCGAGTTGTTGATAGTTCCAACATGAAAGACTCATTGCCCCTTAATAGCTGCTTTTGGCCAACCACCATAACCTTTGAGGTTGACTTTTACTTCTCCCACTTCAACTTCTATAAGTTCAAAGAAAGATATATTTCTTCTAGTTATTTTTCCTCTAGAAATATGTCTTTTTATTCTTACTCTCAGAATACTTCAACACTTGAAATTCTTTGCTTTTCCTCTTTTATTTAGTGAAGCTTCCTAAAATATATTTTCAATCTCATCTCTATCTCTTTTGACAAATAAGGAATTAAGGGCTTTCACTAAAGGGGAAGGGTTTAAGATAGATATTGATAGGAATAGGCCTTTAAACCCTTCCATGCTATGGTTGACCTATACTAAGCTAAGACTTACCTATCTACCTCAAGGTCGAGTTGATAGGAAAAGGCCAATAGGAGGGAAGAAATCAAAACGGACAAGATAAGAGAAGTAGAAGTGTTGTCGACATTTGAGGAACCTAATGATTGACCAAATGAGGTTCTAAGTAAAAAGGCCAACTCAGTGAATAAGGGCTAGGTAAGGAGCCTTAGATGTCTTGTCAACCAATACGTAAGTTTAGCAATTGTGGTCCAACTTTAGTGGTAGCTCGGCTAAGCATCACAGGACTTCAGCAACCTTACCTTGAGCTAGGCCATCTAATTGCTAACTTCAACTGGTTCGGATCTGACCCATTCTAGAACAGCTTGGATAGCTTGGATGACCCATGTGCTAACTTCCTTCCTTAAACTATAGTTTTGTACACTTGTCAATATTTTCTTTATTTTTAGTTGTAAGCTTGATCTTTAAGGCTTAAGATCTTGTACTTATTTATAGTTTTGCCATTAGGATTTTAGGATTTAATATAAATAGCAATATCTTATATGTGGTAGCTTTTATGATCCTATCATTATCAATATTAAGAATACATTTTAAGAGAATTATCTCTCATAAGCTTGTTAAGCTTGTACTTGATTATTGAGTGTTGTTTGCTCCTTAATTTTTCTTGCATTCTTATCAATCTTCTTCAAATTTAAGCAAGTTAGTGAGTTACATCTAACTCTCATTTGAGCCCGAGTATTAATTTAGTGTTTGTGGGTTACTTCGAACCCTCTTTCAAGCTCAAACCCTATTTGTGTTTGAGTTTTGGTGTGTGATATTTATTCACATTTACATTTAAAACCCCTTATTCACTAATATCAACATTGTCATTTGATTCCCAAATACCCATTCATAGGATTTGTATCTGTTGCATCTTATGCTTGCTTCACTGACCTCTGGTGTTTGGGGGGTGTTCTATATCAAATGTACTTGGCTTAAAGAGGACTAAGTGAGTGAGGGTTGTTGATGAGAAAAGAGTGTAAGGCTTGGGATGAGAAAAATGCATCTTGGTTAGGTGATGAGTTCAGGTTAGAAAGGAGACTAGGTGAAATGTTTGTAGAGGGTAGAAGAGGATGGTGATGTGAGATGTTTAGTTGTAGAGGTAGGTTAGTAATTACAGGTATATTTGGATAATTGCTATGGTTTCAAGGAATTATTTTAATAGTAGATAGGTATTTATATGTTCTACATGAAGGTTGTTTAGGTACAAGTGGAATGAAAATATTATTCAACGACATAGGGAGTTATTGGATGCCTTTATTGTAAGAAGGTTAAATGCAGTCATGCCTACAATGCAAAAAAATTATTTTTGCACATAATCGATTTGAAATTGTATCCACTTCAATTACAGCTTATTTCCCTTTATCCTTCAACTTCCCTACCACGTGCATCTCCTTATTGCTTACACTTTTTGAGAATTCCACTTGAGTGGTATTATTTGTTTTTTCTAATGAGATAACTCTTTTCTTATGCTGGTTGCTTTGCTAACTTTGACTCTAGTTCATCACTAAGCAACCTAAGGTTAAGGTGCTAGTAGCATTTGTAAAGCCTTTAGATGATGCTCTTGGTAATAGCTGGATTTTTCCCTAACACGTTACTTGATATCTCAGCTGTTAAGATACCGATTGATGTAATTTTCGATTAAGACCAATAAGGGCTCAGCCCATCTAATAGGCCTTAAAGTCTACCTACTTAAAAATCTAGTTTGAATTTGGAAAGTGGCATAGATGATTATGACTTTGCACAATCTCATTACATAACCACTCACTACTCCTATCTTTTAAGCATAAGCTTAATCACGGGATTACCATGTGGTGTACAACTAATGATTATCCACTATTACAGACACCCAACATTCACCTATAAACAAGGGAAGGAAAACATAAGAACTCTCTTTCACCCTTCAATACTTTGCTTATTTATTTACCTACTTTTCCATAAAAATAATCACTTATTTAGGTAATAGAGTGGCTATGCTATACTAGTCCCAACACTACTTTAGTCTTTTGTTTGTGCTTTTGCAGGATTAATGCTCTACACCAAAATCACCTAACAACATTTGGCACCGTATGTTTTTCCATAACCTATCTATATGGCTAAGACAAGGATCACAAAAAGTACAGGTACTGGTTCTTCACCTTAACACCATTTAGGGGGGAGTAAGCATACTAATGAACAACATTTGGCTAAATTGGAGTCACTTTGCATCAATTTAGCTAAAGAAAATCAGGAGCTCAATAAGAAACACGAGATCCTTAGTCTTTTCCATAAGGATGTTCAACTAGACCAAAACCAGGAGTACGACAACAACAATGCTGAGAATTTTGATGATTTAGTTTATTCCCCTGAATTGCCTAAGAAGCAGGTCAAAGTTACACTCAAACCTTCAACCCTTACTCTTAGAAAGGGTAACAAAACAAAGTAACCATAGTAGGTGCACCATATAGGACCATCATATGTTAGTACACTTGCTTTGATGAGTAAACAATTTCAAATAAAGAGGAATCCTTTTGTTCTCAAAATTTTGGAAGAAGTAATATTGCAGCAAATTGAGTTGCCGCAGTTTGAGACTTATGATGGAACAAAGGATCCAAAAGATCATCTTTAATACTACCATATGTTGGCTAAGCTTCACAGCTTGAGTAATGTTGTGGCTTATTAAGTATTCCCCTCAACCTTAAGGAATGCGAAAAGTACATGGTTTAAACATTTGAAGCCAAATACAATTTCATGCTTTGAGGATTTAGAAAAAGTGTTCTTGTAGCACTTCCTTGTAAGTAAGCTTCCAGTTAAGGATTCTTCTATCCTTAACACCATAAAAAAAAGGTCAGACAAGTCTATTATGGATTATTTGGCTTAGTTTAGGTTGAAATAGTCCAAATTTCATAATTTGACATGAGTATTGCTCTTAATGCGGTTATTGATGGTGTTAAACCTCATAAAGATTTTTTTAAGTGTCTAGCCAAAAACAAGTCGAAAACTTTTGCTAAGTTTAAGGCTAAGGCTACATCTTATATTCACCAGGAAGACAACATTAAAGCTCAACATGAGGCCAACTAGAGTAGAGAAGACCAAAAGAGTGATAATAAGAAGAATGCAAAAGGATTTTAATTGACACTGGGAGTTCGACAAACATTATTTTTCAATACATCTTCGATCAGATGAAGCTAAAGATCAAAGCATAGTTGAGATCCTATAATTATGGTTTATATACTTTTAATAATCAATCCATTCGGGTTACAAGAGTTATCTCTCTCCTAATTTAAACTGGAGATGACGAGCATCTTGTGGTGGGTAAGGTAGATTTCCTTATTGTTAAGTGTTGGTCTCCATATAATATGATCATAAGCCGACCATGTCAACATTTTTTTAGCATGGTCCCTTCAATTGTACATCTTAAGGCAAAATTTTCCACTCCTACTGGAGTCAAAGTATGCAAAAGGGATAAGCAATTAGCCAAATCCTTATATTGAGAAGCACAGATGAATGCACAGAATTTTTCAATGTATTGAAGAACCTAAAGGAATTTTGGTGGATTGATCAGTATGAGACTGCATTTAACAAGCTAAAAGAATTTCACCTCTAATACTCTCGACTCCTATCCCTAGAGAAGATTTGTTTTTGTATTTGTTAGTCAATAGCCGAACTCTTTCATTTGTCTTAGTCGCATTAGAAGGTGGGGGGTATCAACTAATTTATTACATAAGTCATGTCTTACAAGGGCCAAAATGACGATACACAGATATTGAGAAGTTTGTTTTGGTAGTGGTCCTCTTGGCAAATAAGTTAAAGTTGTATTTCAAATGATTATCCTTACTGATTAGTCTCTATGACAAGCTTTACAATGACCAGATTCCTTAAAGAGGATGATGAAGTATGCCTTGGAGTTGAGTGCTTATGGTGCATAATATAAACCTAGAATGACACTAAAAGCTCAAGTATTGGTAGATTTTGTTGTGGAGTTCACTAGAGAAGAAGACAGCATTGAGATGGTTAAGAAACCATCATGGAATTTATATGTCGATTGCTCCTCTACTAAAGAAGGATGTGGTGTAGGCCTTATTTTGCAAGAGCCCCATAATGTGAATGTTCATTATGCATTGAAATTTGGGTTTTTAGCCAATAATAATGAAGCCAAGTATGAATCCCTAATTGTTGGACTTAAACTAGTAAAGGAAGTTGGTGTTGAAAAAGTCAAAGTTTTTTCCAATTAACAATTCATTGTGAATCATGTTAAAGGGAACTACATAGCAAAAGAGAAAGTGATGAGCAAGTGTTTGTTGACAATATAAACACTCAAGGAAGAATTTTAGTCTTTTTCAATCAAGAAAATACCGAGGGGCAAAAACATTACTACCGGTAAGCTATCAAAGTTAGCTAGTACGAAACATCTTGACCTCAATGACAAGCTATTTATTGAGTATCTCCCTAATAAGAGTCTAGAAACTATTGAGTAGAGTTATGAATTGACTCCTTGCCTAAGGAAGAGGTCTTAGATGGACCTAATTATTGACTATTTAAAGGACAATGTTCTACTTGACAATAAAAAGGAAGCTTGTAGGTTGATATATTAGGCTACAAACTATACATTGATTGACGATCAATTATACAAGCATGGCCTTTCATAACCTTATCTTTGATGCCTTCCATAAGAAGATGCTCAACAAACTCTGTTTGAGTTACATGGTGGTGTTCGTAACAACCATGTGAAGGGTTAGACCCTGTATACCTGTACATTAAGATTTGGCTATTATTGGCTGACTATGAAAGAAGATGCAAAATTTGTTGTTCAACAATGTCCGTAATGCCAAAAACACAAGGCATTAAGCCATGTACCTTCCACTGAACTGCATAGCCTCACTGGCCCTTAGCCCTTCGCATAGTGAGGATCAAACATACTCGGACTGTTTCAGAAGTCTATGGCCTAGTGGTAATTCGTCATAGTTGCCATGGATTATTTCACTAGGTGGGTCGAGGTTGAAGAAGTAGCTAAATTCATTAAACAAAAGGTCGAGGCTTTTGTTTTCAACTTTATCATATCAAGGCTCGGGGTTCTATTTATGATAGTGATTCATAATGCACCATAGTTCGATAACAATAAGTTACGAGCATTTTTTGAAAAACATAGCATTTGTCTGAATTGCACTTTGATGGCTCATCCCTAAACCAATGGATAAGTGGGAGCTATTAAAAAGACCTTCCTCTACAATTTGAAAAGGAGAGTCAATCAAGCTAAGAGTAAATGGGCCAATGAGTTGCTTAATTTTTTTGGGGGATATAGGACCACCTATCACATCCCAGCATAGCACAGGATGCACCATCATACAGGAATACCTGTTGAAAACTTAACTTAACCTACTCATTCATCAAAAGACAACATTATTTACATAATAAAGGGGTTTCTACATTGGAGTTCAACTAGATTTCCTGTTTAACTTATGTGTACAATAAAATATTTACAACAAAACATAGACCAGCTTTTTCCTTTATCATTTTCACAGTAATAGGATTCCTAACTTAGTACAAGCTCCATACAAAAGTCGTTGACTCCTACTTAT
This sequence comes from Lumnitzera littorea, assembly GCA_024138015.1. NCBI lineage: Eukaryota > Viridiplantae > Streptophyta > Magnoliopsida > Myrtales > Combretaceae > Lumnitzera > Lumnitzera littorea. The sequence continues at coordinate 41,058,949 of JAMXBB010000007.1, read as the reverse complement.
AATCTCAATATATATATCCCCCCTTAGTGTTGGGTCCTTTATGATACAGTTAACTTGAGGATAAAACATTTAATCTCCTCAGCTATTGAAGCCAAGTGAGAGTGGATAACATACAACACAATATAGACTATATGATAGACATTATTGCATATCACAATTGAAACATTTCAATCATAACCTGTAGGTTTAACTTCACATATGCATTCACCTAACTGGGCATTTACTGCTAGCAATGCAGCATGCTATGCTCATGCATGTGGTATGCATCAGTATCGATATCCTATGCCCTCCAAACTTCTTCTAGTTAGTCAATATAACTGGACATCTAAATATAATGTCCAGGAACTTAGAGCAACAAGGAGCTGTTTGGGAGTAGGATCCCTTCTACCATTATCAAAAAGGGCAATAAGGAGCTACTTGGGAGTAGGACCCCTAATTTTACGAAATTAGACTATACACTGTAGTTCACTAAATCAAAGCAGTAATACTACTAAATTAGACCACATATTGTAGTATACCAATTTTGACTATCAAAATAGTCACAATGTTCGGGCAATGTAATCTATATGCTTCTAAAAACTAAGTTCATAAAGCCATGCTTTTTTTATGATCACTTGGAAGTCTCATTTTGAAATTTCTAACCTATAGGTCTCTTTTTATGCCGTGCCATGCCATGCCATGATGCATTAACAACTTAAGAATATCAATTAGCACAATCAATCTTCTAGTTTTATTCAACTTGATGATCTAATTCTAGTTTTAGAACTCTCCTTAGTAGAATTATAGTATCTTACTTAGGGTTCACTTAGGTGAACACCTAGAAGATTAAGTCAGCAATTACTTAACTTCCCTAGTTAGCACTATCATTCGTAAGCATAAATCATCACCCAACGTAGCAACATAACAATTCAACCAAGGTATAGTTATTGTCATTTATAATCACCACAGCAGCATTTCACCATAGTAGCATATTAGTTCACCAAAGATATACTAATATTCAATCAACACGGTATCAAACAGTACGCAGTGTTATGAGTAGCAATATATCTACTCTAAGCATGGAAATATAACACAATCTTCCTTACTTATTAAACCTATGGAAATATAACATAGTCTTCAAATCAAGAATAGGTCGAACTTGAACTATTATAAGTTTTCATTTCCGTGTTTTCAAACTTCATTTGACCATATCTTACTTATTGATTATCCGATTGCAGTAAACTTTATATTGTCATAATCGTTATTTCAAGTGTGATTGATATATATTAAGAATCAAGACTCATCAATATTACCAAATATCCAAAAATACCCTTTCGTATTACAACTCAATCATACGTTACCCTAATTCCATAATTGACTCAAGTAAGCTTTAGTATTGAACTGAAAACCCTAAAAATTATACTTTCCAAATTTGTTCAGCAACACTTATTATACCTCAAAGTGTTCGTTTTATGTAATTTGACAAGTATTTTACTAATACTAATTACTATATTACATATTAAGCCAATATATAAGCTTATATTAGGAAAATATGAAATAAATAGTATATGAGCTTGATTAATTTCACAAAAAATCCTATGGACTCACAAAAATATGTAGTTCAATTATTGACTATCAATTATACTAAACTAGCTATAATCTATTTTTACAAAAATAGTGGTTTTTGTTCGGAATTACGCAAAATTAGGGAAAATAAACAAATTTAATTGTGAGATAAAAAACTAATTATTCTAAATATCATTATAAACATCTAGAAATCAAAACATGTGGGGCTCATTCATTAATTTTATTAAAAACTAATTATTTCAATAATTCGGTAAAACTAGTATTTTTATTCAAAATAATTAGAAAAAATATTAAAAATGATTAATTTCAAAAAATATTGTTACCAAAATTAAATATATATTAGGAGTATTACATACAAAAATTGAGCTTGAAACAATATTATCTAATATTTATAAAAATTTATTCAATTTTTATCCAAACATGGAATTTTCTTGAGGAATCCATATTTTTACTAATTATTTAATTAAAATAAAATTACTATATTAATCTACACCTAAAATAATGCAAGAAAACCAAATTTCATAATTAATGGATAACATTTGATATTTTTAGTAAATTTAACAAATTATGGTAGAAAATTAATTCACCTGAACTGGCCGCCTCCGACTACCACTTGGTTGTTACACCATGTCGAAAGAGCTTCTCTGACCACCCTCTATTGGACCACCAAGCCCTACCAAGTCAGGTTGTAGATAATCTATTAAACTGCCTTAGCCCAACTTCGACCTTATTTCTTAATCTATTTTTATTTTATTTTTTCTAACATTTCTAAATTGTTTTCTTTTATTTTTAGAGTTCCAAAATATTGAATTTGAGGGTTTGAGTCCTATTTATATTTTTTGAATTTTTCATAATCAAATAAAATTTGGACATGTGTATGACACATGTCAATTTTCCATTTTCCTAAAGGACATGTGTTATTTCCTCATCAAGCAAGTGTTAACTTACCATTTCTAATTAATACCAGCTTAACACATCATTTAATGACTCACCCATGCAATTGTTTTATCAATTTTCCATTATTTTCCATTATTTTATCTAATTTTGATAATGTATTATTATTATATGTATATATTTAATACATATAATGTATTTTAGATGTAACACATGTATATTATGTATAGTTCAACTTCATTTATTATTTTTAAAAGTTAATTAACTTATCACTAATATCTCGTTATATTTAAAAACTTGAATTTTACGATTATCAACTTTATCAATAAATTAATGTTTTTCTTAAATTAATATTTTTATATAGCTTATTTTGAGAAATTGACTTTATTTGAATTACTTTATCTTACTTTTTTAACTGTATTGTGACGTTCGAAATAAAACTGACAACTTGGCTCGATGCCCTAAATTTAAGGGCTCAAATCCTAGGGTTATTAAACTAGCTCGAAATCATGGGGTATTACACTACCTATAGGACTTTGACTAGACACCTTCTAAGCTTGCATATGGATCAGAGGCAGTTTTATTGATTGAATTGGAGCTCGAAATCATGGGGTATTACACCACCTATAGGACTTTGACTAGACACCTTCTAAGCTTGCATATGGATCAAAGGCAGTTTTATTGATTGAATTGGACCTACTTGATCTTCGGACACAAAAGTTTGACATTATGGCAAATTAAGTTGGCCTTACAGCCAATTTAGATACAATTGAGGAGATTAAGGATATCACAAGAGTGAAAGTTGCTGCATATCAACACAAAGCGGTAAGGTACTACAATTAGAAGGTGAAACATAAGGTATTTCAGCTTGGAGACTTGGTTTGCAAAAAGTTAGAAGCAATTGGCGTACAAGAGAATCGAAGAAAGCTCGACTCGAATTTCAACGGTCTTATTAGGGTCCGAGAAGTCGTAGGCTATGGGGCTTATCGACTAGATAGGCTAGATGGAACAATCATACCTTATGGATGAAATGCTAAGAATCTAAAGCTCAATTTTGAATAGTTTTCTATCAATTACTATTCGTTTTTTGTTTTCCTTTTCTAAATAATGTAAGGCATTGGCCTACACTGTATTCAAATATCAAGTATATGTTTCAAGTTTATCTTTCATTACCATCACTTTTATTCCTGTTCAATGAATGATTAACATATTAATGCAGTTCTAACTATACAACGAATAAACTAATACCTAATAAGTTCTAACCTATAGCAGTTAACAATCTCAGTATTCATTAACGAGTAACATTAAATGTTTTTTTTGAAAAAGAATGCCAACCAATTAGAGTTAATGAAATCTAAGTTGCCTTCAATAGACAATTTCATGGCTAAGAAAATAAAAATTAAAACCTAAAGGTTCACATCTTATGTGGCTAACAAACATTATGTCTACAAACAGACATTTTAGTATAAAATGTGTGTGAAATAAAACATGCAAAGAATTAAAAGCATGAAACATGAAACAAGGGTTTATTACAACTAAAAGATCGACATCTTAACCACATAAAGTCCATACAATGATTGTGGAAACAAAAGTATAAATCAATTGACTCCTTAAGAGTTTGATCTTAGATTGAGTGGAAGTATCATCTTGATCGATAGAGCTCAAGTCCTTCTTAAAGCTTGTTTTTCTATCATCACTCGGGCTCTTATTAGAGGAATTGGAAGTCTCTTAGCGAACTAGGGGGTCTCCTTGATGATGGTTCCTTAGCATTGGCATGAACTTCAATATTAGCTTGAATATTGTCACCCTACTTTTGAACCTTTGTCTCCCCTTCTTTATCAATCTCTTCATCACTATTGCTGGCATCACCATCGTCAACGTTAGTAAAGTCAAGGAATAACAGTTTGTAATCAAGGTGAACCTTTAAAATTTTTTTCCTTGCTAGTTAAACCCCTTACAAGAACTTTTTTTTGGAGCAATCTTTCATGTTATTGATTGGGAGTCACAATTTCCAATGCTTCCTCGATAGAGGGCTTCCTTTCCATAGCTTCCTTTTCGCCGCTTCCTCTAGTTTGGCAACACAAGCTTTGAGTTTAGAGTTGTTTGTCTCTAAGCATCAATTTATTCTCTTTGTCACTCGTTGAGGTGATTGCTCTTCCTAACTCCCAATACTCTTCTCATTTTTTACAAAGCTTCTCCTTCAGGTCTTCAATCTTTCAGTCTTAAGGCCTGAGACTTTATTGGCCGCTAATGAGTGTGCTGGCTTCTCGACCGAGAGCTCATCTTGTAGCTTCTTAGCCTCCATCTTGGCCTTAATCCTCTCATTCTCAACCATAATAGTTTTTGCTTTTGAGGAGTTATAAGCCCGCTTTATTTTTTGCAATAAAATTATTGAAGCCAAATAAGTTAATCAATTCTTGGCAATGTAGCAAAAATTTGAATATGCCTTTTATATTTGCTTTTCAACCTTACCTAAGGCTGTTAGAACACGACTGCTAATCTGCACACAGACAAATAAGTCAATAATGGGACATAAGCCATAAATGAAAAAGGTCATGATTATTGAACTTACATCATACAATTCAACGGTGATATGGCCTTTATTACAACTGTCGACCCTATCTATGTCCTTTGCAATCTTTTTGTCCTTGAGGAGAATAACCCCCTCTATTCATGCTAAGGACTTTGTCTAATCACCTAAAGCTAAATTAATGTCTAATATATTGTAGCTCCAGTACGACACAAAGTATTCACCTATTTTGCGATTAGGGAGAAACCTGATAGAACTAATGCTAAGAGCTTTATTTCTTAGAGCCTCCTTTGTCTTCAAGTCCAAACCCTTGCCTTTCTTAGATGATGATTGGTTGGTAAGCTCTATCCTACTTCTCTTCTTGGGACTCAACTCAACATTTGTTGGTCTAATGAGTTGTCTACCACTTCTTGAGGAGTAACCTTAGTGTTGCTATCAACGGCGATGTCATGGTTGGCTTCTTCCAATACTTCCTCTCGAGGAATGTCTCTAATTGTAGGAATTACCTTAAGCTATGGAATCCCGATAGGTTCTATTTGTTCAATACCTTGACCTTTGTCAGCAAGAGGGGTTTCCTTCTTCTTCTTCGAAGTGACAGTCTTGTTTATGACCTTCTCTTGAGTAGTCCTTTTAAGTGCAAGTAGTCGACTAGCAAGAAGTTTAGTGGCTGCATGCTTGTCAAGTTTTTGTTTCTTAGCTTTGGCTTGAGCCAATAGTTTCATGGATCCACATCCCCGATGCCTATGCTTGTATAAAAGAAAGAGAGTATTATAAAGAGAAGAGAGGGGAATGATTAAAAACTTATAGGTCCATGCCAAGCAAAGCTCAAAGGCAACGATTCTCCCCTTAAGTCGCGAGAATGGCTTTCCTCCTGTAGATCTACTTAGTATGGTAGGTAGACTAATACCTATCTTTATTGTTAGAAAATATTGGCTCCCCCTTTCCATATCAAGAAACAATCCTTTTTGCATCCTAATAGAACATCTTATTCTCTCATCTCTCTTGAATCTTCTTAGTAATGGTGGCATCATTAAGCAATGATTCAATGTCTTTAGTACAGATAGGCTTGGTCCATTGAGTCCAAAAATCTAAATCCTCATCTAAACTAATTGAGACATATTTGTCGTGTCACTTGTGAATTTTGAACTTTAACCCATCCATGAATTTACACTTGTGTCGAGCCACTGCAAAGTACTAACCATTAGGCTAGTTCCTTATTGAGAAGAAATATCTAAATAATTAAGGTATAGCCCTAACCTTAATTTCTTCACATATAATCTCGAATACAATGAGGAGCCTATAAGTATTAGGAGAAAACATACTTGGTGCAACCTAGAATAAATAAAGAATTATTTTTAGAAAGCGAAGAATGGATGACGTAATCCAAAATTGAGATATTTCAAATATAAATGAAATGCATGGTCTATTGGAAAACATACCCTTTAATCCTCCCTCGGCCTATGCAAATGCCATGCATTGGGGAGATCTTGCTGGTATTTATTATACTTTGCAATGAGTGTCAAGATAGCACCACTCAGTACTCTATCTGGAGAATCATTGTTGTAAACTACATTATTATATAAATACATGGTAATTAACCTTTCTTCCTTATCATTCAGGTAGTTATCTACTGGAAGAGCATTACTATGAGCAAGTTTTTCCCTTCGCTCCATTGTGCTAAGTTGACAAATGATGCTTCGGACCATACTTGTTAGAGTTAAGTTGACAAAGATCACTCAGTAGCGAAAGGAAGTCGCTTACTATTTGGATAGGAATTTGTACGAAGAAATCTTGAAAGCAAAAAAAAATTTTGAAGTGGATATGAATAGAGAGGACTAGAAAATGCAATTTAGAATGGAAAAATCTTTTTGTAAATGGGTGGTCCCCTCTTGAAATTCAAATGCACTTCTGATAAGGATGTGAGCTTTGATTAGATGGTCAGGCGTGGATTGATGACGTATGTCAAAGGTCAGACATCTAAGAGATATTGTATCATATATAGTTAATAGACCCTGTGATGTAATAATGGCTAGTATGATAGTTATCACACATGCCACTGCAGAAAAGTGAATGAGTGGGAAGATTAAAAGGTTATGGCCTTTCGTTTAGAACTCAATATGATGCGTTTTAAAAATCACACACAAGCTAGTTGGAAAGATAACCCATATTCTGGCATGTTACATAGCATTCGGAGAATGCTTGATTCTGGCCTTTTCCATCTAATTGCACAGATTGAGTATTGAATCTTATTCACTCTAATAGTCGAATTATGGAGAAAGGGAGTTAGTGTCACGAACTAAGGACAGTTTAGTCGTGGCAGACGCCATATACTGTATGAAGAACCCCTGATTGGTTATCCTTCCAATCTTGAACTCTTTATACAATATATAAGGCTCTACAACTACTAACTTCTCAAAAACATACAGATCCATATGATATCATCACATAAACATATTTATATAAAAGTTAAACTACAAAGTTTATAGTAAGCAGTAATTTAGTATATCTAGGTTTATATTACTAACAAAAAAACAACACATAAGTAAAAGTTTGCATAGTCAATTCTCTCATCACACTGAATGGCCTACTCTTGCCCAGGTTCCTAAGCTAACTTGTAACATCCCTCGGTAAACCTCAACAAATAAGCCATCTTGCAGCAAAAGTTTAAGGGAGTGTAAGCCTAAGCTTAGTGAGCAAAGCCTCTAGCTATATCACAAGTAAGTTATAAATACATTATATTCACGCATATGAATGAATGGACTAATAGAGTGCCAAACAATATGTATAGTTAACTAGTCAATATACGTAACTTAGATTTAATGCCCTACGAAGTCAAGGTTGGAGTATACATGGCACCAATTAGATCCGGATATTATACTAGAACTTACTTTACTACAGAACTCCACGTTCCATACTTAAATGAAACAAGTCTTTTATTTTCATAAAAACCAAGTTCTAGTATAATTGTGAGTGGGCCCTCGTAGTCTACACTCACTCCTAAAAGGTGGCCTTTAGACTTAATCCTTAGCCAGGTAGTTAGCGCCTCTAACGCTTATTATTCCCACGAGTTAAGATAGGGTCATTTTGTACAAATGCACCGTACCAAACAAATAAATTTATAATAACAACCCCCGAATGGCTTTTCTCTACCTCCGTGTGATGTGACTGCTGGAATTATGTCTATGCAATGCATGTTGATGCATGTACCAGTTTCTTCTTATAAGCTGAGTATAGTTAAGTTCATTTATGATGTGACCATCCAATAATATACATAATCATTATTTATATTACCATGCAACAACAAAGTATTATTTGTACTTAAGGTAAATTCACAACTCAACACATAATAACATACATAAGCATTTCCCGACCCTACACAACAATCAATTAACAATATTATTTAAGTTTATTATCTATAATCACATATAAGAATGGAATCATAGGGTAAATACTCACTCGACCATGATGACTTACTCTAGTCGTAGTAATCAATCGGGAGATCCTTGCCTATGTCGGGATCACCTGATCATTACGATATAATGACGATAGCAAGCAATTGAACTAACTAGTAAATCTAGATATCTATTTACCTAATTCTACTTAAATTACTATAAATTTTTATCCGATTAGACTTTATTACTAATGGTATGTAACTTTTTCATTCTATTTTTTATATTTACGAATTTATAATCGTTTTTCATCATTTTCGGACGTACATTCACATAGTGATGTTCGTTTTGGACATTAAAACCTATGTTTTACGATGTAGACTGAATTTATTGAAATTCTAACTATTGAAGCTTAATTATTTTTATTAGTTAGTTTTATGTTCTATTTTAGTAGTTAATGGTTTCATTAGCCATAGATTCTTACACTTAAATGATCTTATGGTTCATTATCTTAGAGACTTATATCATTGCTTATGTCATAACTTATATCATTATTTAATTATGTCATTGCTTACATTATCATCAATTACATATGTACTCTTATCCTTATATATTCATAAACTTTATACATATATTATATATATACTTATACTTCTAACATGCTAGTATGTCCACTTATGTACTTATACGTATACTAATACACATACTCATATATACATACGGTGACATACGTATTTTCGTATGCCTAATGTTCCCTTTTAAGAAAGCTTCACAAATTTTATATTTTTGCATTTTAAGGGTGTATTTAACAAGGTATATGTATGTATAGTTAGTATATACATTTTTTTTTGTTATGTACATAATGGGTACTTATGTATAAAAGTCCTCATACATGTATTTATCAAATATACTCTTATATACACATACTTAAGCATATGTATATGTGTTCTTCTTCCAATTATCTAAGGATTCCTACACTTCTAAGCATACAAATTAGAACTTCCACTCTCAACAACACATATGCACATATCACATAAGCTTCCTACACTAAGCTATCCTATTCATCTAACTACTAAATAAGATAAGAAATTGCAAAATAACATACCTTTCTCTTACTTGTAATATGAAAAGGAAAGTTAGTATATATGTGTTATTGGTTTGTATTGGTAAGTAGAGTTGTGAAAGTAAAATTGGAAAAGTTGAAAGTGACAAAGCAAAGGGGAAAGCTCATGGTTTGGGGATAGAGAAAAGGACTTGGTTTTGTATTGTTTTATGTTTGAAAAGATGAAGACAAGTGGGGTCTAAGTGAGAAGGGGAGTGGACAGCAAAAAGGAGGGGTGAAATTAGAAAAGAAAAATGAGTAGAAAGCTAAAGAGAAAGGAAAGAATTCTCTAGATGATAATGACATTTTGTTAACTTTTCAATATGTTGACTTTAGTCAACACGTGTTGATTTGGTCAACCTTTGACTTGGTTAACATTTCAAATTTATATGTAATCTAAGTGTACATAATGAAACAATTAGGGGGAATTAGGAAGAAAATTTAAGGAAATGAGAGGAAACATGGGGTTTAATGAAATGATTAGTAAGGATAGGTAATGAGATCTTCCTTTAGGTATTTATATCCATATAAATCATTTGATAGGCCACTTAATGTAATTATCATGAAAAGTGTTATTTAGGGTATTAATACTTACTATACATAATATAAGCATCTACTAAACTTTTAACTCTATATAATACTAACCTAGTTATATAATTAGAAATGAATGTGGTATATCATGCAATATCTTAGTTTCTAAATGATTAATTTAGTATTATATGTATTTATGAATGATTGAAAGTTATCTTTAATTTTTTACTAATGATTTAGCATAATACTAAGGTTATATTATCAATTAGGGTTTTAGGGCAAATTATGGTGAATTATTGCTTTTAGATCCTTAAAGTTATAGTTTTAGGGTTTTTATCACTTTCAAATGAAATCTTTAGTGTTTATATATGTTTAGGATAGAAAAATTTTATACGCAACTGATTAGTTATTTTAGAGTTTTTATTTTCACTAACCTTGTCAACTTTTAGGAATATCTAACACACTTGAGTCTATTTCAAATGTTAGGTAAAAAAATTTAAGAGTTTACAGTTAGGGGGCAAATGTTGATAGTTAGATTTTGCCTTGACATGTTACTTGGCATCTCAACTGCTGAGATGCCAATTGATGCTATCTTCAATTAAGGCCAATAAGGGCTCAGCCCATCTAATGGGCCTCAAAGCCCAACTTACTTATAAATATGGTTTGAATCTGAAAAGTAGCACGGACGGTTATGACTTTACACAATCTCACTACATAACTGTCCACTACTTCTTTTTTAGGCACGTGCTTAATCACAAGATCGACATGTGGTCCATGATCAATGATTATCTACTATTACAAACACCTAGCTTTTGCCTATAAATAAGGGAAGGTATAGACAACTCATTTTTGCTTCTTGTAATTTTAGACTTTTTTTTTCTAGAATAGGAGAAAAAAAGGGGGGGGGGGGGGGGGGGGGGGGGAGAAGGGGGGAGTGTACGTTATCCTAATTTACAAAAATACAAAAAAAAATTAGAAAATTCAATAAAATACAAAAAAATTGAAAAATTAGAAAAAGAACAAAAAATAGAAATTTTAGAAAATTTCAAAAAATTAGAGTCTCATAAAATACCAAAAGATAGAATTTTTAGGAGAATAGATTTTTTTTTTTATAATAAAATAGAAATTTCTTATTTTTAAAATAGATTGAAGAAAATATTTTTTAGAAAAATAAGGATCTATAGTTGTGCTAAGGTCATTAGGTTTAGTTTAGTTAATTTTCTAATTGGGTTCTAGGCAATCAAATGGCTTAAATACAATTTGTTTGCAAAAGAATCAAGTCATGCACCAAATAGCTCAATGGTTAAGCCTTTGCTTTTGCAATTGGAATTGATAGAGAGATCTTAGGTTTAATTCGTGCACAAAGTGCTTCATACCTTTTATTTTTCGGCTAGGACAGGGACACATGTCAAGCTACAATTGGTTGATCGTATCTAATTTTCTTTCTTTTTCCATTTCTTTCTCTTAGTTTCTTAAGTGAAATACGCCTAACTAGCCTACTTCTCATTAATATTTGATCCCTTTTCCTTCATGATTTCACTAAATTAATAGGAAATCATGAAGACTATACGAGATAGTATGAATGAGTATTGATTACACATCTAAATATAGTCATTTGTGATGCCAAATTGAGCTTGAAAAATAAAAAAAAGTCACAAACCGAGATTTTAGCAATTGATGAAATTGATCAAATCTAAGTAAACTAGGCAAGAATCAAAGCTTCTACTATGTCTTTAGGCAAGTATGAATACTCATAAACTCATTTTGATTATCAATTTCCTTTAAATCACATTGAATTTGAAATCAAAGCCCAATTTTTGTAATTCATGAATTTAATGTGTTTTGATCATTTCCATGATTGATTGAGCTTTGGAAAGTATAAATAGGGACTCCATTACACGACTTCAGCATCAAACAATCGCTCCAACACTCTCAATCATACCCCACAAACACTTTCTCTCCTTAAAACCGTAATTTGCTAGCTCGTTCTCTCTCCCTTTAATTTTAACTCCCATAGCAATTAACGAAACAAACCACCACCATAGGAGTACTCCCTACTAAGTAAGCTTTCATACCCCACCACTTTCACACTTAGCCATGCCCCATAACATGAGAAACCAACTGCCACCCATTTAAACCCTCGATAGCACTTCCAAAACCACCTGCCACCACTACTTAGGTGAAATCCACTATCATGGCCACGTATGAGAGCCACTCCAAAATCAGGTCGATGACCCTCTGCACTTCGAGGACTACCCTAAGCACTACATTAACTCCTTTCCTCTCTAGCTGCTATCGCGCTATCCTCTACTACCCTTAAAAAGCCACCATTCATGTTAGTGCTTATCCCAGCCCTTATTTCTTAATGAGAAACACATAAAACTAGTTTAACCTGCTTGAAAATCACCTAAAAACCACCTAGATCGTGCCTTATAGCCATTTTTGTCCATCTTCAAGTAACCCATATGTAATGCATGTGATAGGGTCGGATAACTCAAAACTTAATCCAACTTGACTTTCAGCCTCGACCTATGTGCCTTGCTGTCTATTGGTCTAGCCCCTTCTATTGTTGGTTTTGGATTTTGTTAAAGTTTTTTTTTTTTAGTATAAATTTTTTTACCTTATTGTAATTGTAGGAAAAACATCCAAAAAGAAAAGAAAAAAAAAAGAAAGAGAAAAAGAGAAAAAAGAAAAGAAAGAAAGAAAAAAGGAAAAGCTTTATTATTCATTTATTTATGCTTCGATCAGAAATTAAAAATTAAATAATAAGACATAAAAATAAAAAAGATATGTAATAAAATTAGTTTTTATCACCAACAAAAATTCTCAATTAGCCCTCTTTAAAATTAGGACTTCTAAAATTTCTCAAAAAAAAAATTAATCATTGAAAAATTGAGACCCTTTTCTACCAATTTTCTTAAACAAAAGAAATGGTTAAAATGTTAAGCCAGATGTTTTTTTTTAATTAAAAATCACCAACACATTAAAGTTTTATTGAATAAACTATAGAAAGTCTGATTCTTACTAGAGGATGTATAGATACCTATAGAGTGACTTAAAATGGGAAATTCTTTTTAGTTTCCCTTATGTAAATAATTTCGATTTGTTATTTTGGTTTGTCCAAATAGAATTAGTTTTTTTTTTTTTCTGAATTAGTTAAAAGGGTATTTTAAAAGATAGCTTTAAATTTGGAAGATTAGAAGTAGTAACTATTAGGGCTTAATAGGGTAGTCTCCGGACTTTAAATATCTGTTTTTTTTTTTAAATACCATTTTAAAATAAATTGGTTTTTTTTTTTCTTATAGTAGATTAGTGGTTAGGTTAAAATCGATCCACCCAATCGATTTAAAATAACCCATGTTTTCTCGTCTCTAATCGAGTGGTGACTCCAAACTTTTCAAGATAAAAAAACCAAGTTTTTTTTTTACTCTTAGTCGATGATTAGTATTAAATGGGTTAGGATTTAATATTAATCGGATTAAGGAAAATAATTGAAATTGGGAAAAAATCAAGCTCAACAGCTTGGTAACTCCATTGGGGACGTTAAGAGCGTTAGCCACTTGAAACTTTTTGAAATTAAATTTGTCTTTGAAAATATACGTCTCATTTATTTATTTATTGTTATGATTTGTTTCATGTAAATATACTTTGTTTTACTTATTGTATTCATTTTGCATACAATATACTTGAGATATTGGGGAGAATGATTGCATCAATGATATAGGGTAGATACAGTCAGACTAAGGCCATCTCAGGATCTTAGGAGAGAAGCCATTATGTAAGTTTCGGATGCTATGGGATAACAACTTTTTGGGGTTGATTAGGCTACCTCACTTAAGCTTCGATGTGATCGATGAACTGCTTCCTTGGAAATGCGTAAGGTTATAGAGCATAAGGACATTTAGAACACACCTTAATTGCGTATACCTCCCTCAAAGCTTGAGTTAATACATTACTCCAAAGAATTGCAACCCTACTAATGTTTGAAAGTTATAGAAATGTAATAAGTTTTGTGCCTATTTTTTAAATACCAAATTAAATAGTAGGGTTGCAACTTAAGAAATAATGTATTAACCCAATGGTTCTAACTTCTACATGCATTCTTCTGTTTCATCAAATAAATGATTCTTATACATGAAATGTCTCAACCTACAAATAATGGTAGGTAACCAACATGTGAATAATAAAAAAGTCAATAGATTGCCAAATGCCCCAAAAATCCATGAATAGCTACTACAAGTTAAAGCTATCTATTAGAAGCAAAGGGCTAGACACATTGAAGCCTTTAATGAGGCCTTATTGGCCCAGGTCGAAAAAAGTGAAAAGACCATGGATTGGGCTTTAGAGTTGTCGGGAAAAATTGCAACCCAACTGTAAGAGCTGGATTAGGGACTTTAGATGTGGTTAAAAATTTTTAAGTAAATATCAAGTTTCATTGAGAATAAATGTTATACCCCATTTCTTTGTTTCTTTTTGTCGTGAAAATAAAAGTTCCCTTTAGCATATTATTCTTTATTCTTTAGCTTTTCCCTTCTTGTAAGTGGTCCTTTGATAGCACTCATCTAACCATTGTGTTACACCATAAACTAGGGAGTCGTAACAACCCTACCATATAAACCAACGTAAGTTAGAAGCTAGTCACTTTAGCCGCCATCATAGTTGTAGCTTTTACTAGACCTTTACCATTTCACAACTTTGAGTCATCCAATTCAATATTTATTTGGTATCAACTTATGGTGCAATTTTCTAAAATAACTTTTGAAAGAGATTTTATAGTATAAAAGCTTGAGAACAAAAAAGTGTTATAAATGACTTCAGAAAAACCAATATAATAAGGATTTATAAAAGACCATAGGTTTATAGAACATAGTATTGGTAACAATAGTTGAAAACTAAAGTCACCTAAAGAAACCCTATTAGTTTTCCTAAAGGTTAGTGGTGTTAATAAACAAAATAGGAATTCAGTAAATTGGTCTTGAATCTTAGTCTTCGACCCTGTTCTCTATATTTTTGGAACTTGGAGTAGTACTGGTGTATCTACTGAGAAACCTACAAAACAACTATAGGGGAATGAGTGATAACTTACAAAGTAAGTCGGATGGAGACCATAGCGCATATCTAACATCAAGCAACCAGGGTTTTTAAGCAAGGTTAATTAGATGCAATGTATTTTGAAGCAAATGTCATTGTACTATGTTGACCGGTTGTCATGAGATTAGAAAAAATGTACCCACTCTAATCTAGGTTTCAAGGAGTTCGGCATTGCCTACTTCATGGATAGGAACCAAACTGGGGCTTATGTACGGGAAAAACACGCTTTGCTAGAGATTACCTTTAAACCATAGTCCCTAACCTTGTCGCGACCTCTTTTTTTATCACTTAGTTCGACTAAAGATAGGGAAATAATCATTTTAGCTATCCTCATTGAAGGGTCTATGTTTGGCCCAACAAACCTAATCATTTCCCCTAGTGGTTGATGATGTAAGTCCAGTTAGAAGTTAGGCTAAGCATTAGTTAGATTGCTTTTTGGGCTGATTAAGCAATTTCAAACAGTTCAATTTAACAACATCATAAAGTAGCAAATACATAAAATCTAGCACTCTAATTAACAAAACATTATTCAAGTACATATGTTGCATACGTACAGGCAACTAACTTACATTCACAACCAAGAAATATGCTAAGACCTCCAAGTATCCTTAAATAATGCTTCAAAGAGCGGTGAAGCACTAATCCCACTTACTTGGACATATGACACTTAAGGGTCCTCATAGTTGATCTTGTTTGCTTCAATTGTTTCCTAAATAATCAATATAATCATTTTAGTTTTACTAAATATAAAGTTAAATAAGTCCATTTTAATAATTTAAGAGTGGTGCAAGCCTTGTATTGAGTTCCAACTTGCTGCTAAACTTTCTAAACAAGCAAGTTTTGATCTCAAAACCTTTTGATCAAGTCTTTAAGATTATCCCAATTATACCCTTACTGCAATTTACTCTTTGAACAAGACTTTGAAGTCATTTCCATTAAGCTTTCACATTAACCAATCCTTGAATCAAGTTCTAAAGCCATTTTGACTACATTTCTCTTATCAAATACTTTCTAAACAAGTCTATGATGGGGTTACAATTAAGTCCCTCTTCTGATCTAACTTTTTAATCAACTCTCTAAACTAGAGATTAGGTCCCCTCTTTATAGACTAACCCTCTAAAAATGTCTCTGAAGTGATTTTATCTAAGCCTTCGAAACTAACCAACCCTCTAGTTAAATCTCTAAACTTAATACAATCACCTTTCTTTTATAGACAACTCTTCAAACGAAGATTCAACATATTTAGAGTTAAAGTTCTTTCATCCACCAACCTCCTAAACATGTCTTTGAAGTTATGATAACCATGCTTCTTTACCAAACGTTGGCCTAACTAAGACCCTCACATTATTATAATTAAGACTCTTACACGAGTTAACCTTTTGGTTAAGTATTTGTACCAAGATTTTATGTCACTCTTTTACCATATCAACCATCTAAAGAACTCTCTAAGCAGATTAAATTCACTAATTTGCATAACGCGACTTGCTTTGACATCATATTATAAGTTACAAACATGGCATAACATAATCATACAATAGATTCATTATACCCTCAATCACCATATTACCAAATTCTCAATTCCTCATATTATCACCTTAATACATGTAGTCCATAACTAGTGATTTATGTATATCTCCAAATCTCAATTAATTAAACCATCACCAAACCACTCTCCATAGAGACATATACCACAATCAACCTCCAAACCTACTGCATGTTATTTTTCATAAGGTTAATTTCATAAAATTAAAAAAAAATGGCATTTTTCTTCAAATCTAAAGGCAAAAAATTCCCTATCATAGAATATATTTTTGGTTAAAAACTTTTTATAGGATTCATACATGCATTATGAGGATGTTTCAAAAAAAAGTTTGGCTCCAAAACAACAACAAAAGGGTTATTTAAAATAACTTCTAAAATAGTTCAGTTTTGAGTGATTTATTAAGAAGATCATATACTCACATGAAAATTTTACAAATTGACTTTTTTCATGAAAAGTACATGTAGAAATATTACAAAATAAATATTTTCATAATTTTTGGGGTTCATTTGGTATTTTTAGAAAATAGGAGAAAACTGGGCATAATTTTTAGACTCACCAAAATCTGACCATCTGGCCACCCCTTTGTTTGTTAAGCTGGCCACCCCTTTGTTTGTTAGGCTAGCCACTGCCACCACTATTGGGTAGTAATGGTGGTTTTCTTCTAGAACACCCCTATACTCGTACTCTTCAATTCTATACAATTTGCACAGCTTTAGTTCTTATTTTTTCTTCACCAATCATCCCCTTCTTATATTTTTCCTAGGTTTCTTACTCATCTAAGAAGCTTACATAGAGTTTTGGTCAATTTCCCAAAGTTGCAAGAATGCAAATGATTAATTTTCACTTTCTTAAAGCACATATATCCCTCCTAAATTATTTAGTCTAAGTGTCCTCTTCCTATTTCATTCCTTGAAAAGTTGTCTAGCATGCTCTTATAGATCATTAACTCGACCTCCTCTACTACACAATCCTCTTATAGATCTATTAGCTTTATTGTTAATCTGTTCAACTTAAAGTTCCTTATTATACTTTCATATACCTTATGTTTTGATTTCTTGATTTTGAGGATTTGTTTATCTAATATTTGCATAGACGATTCCTTTAGTATATAATTCTATTATAGGTCTATTGGTTTAACTCTCATATTGTGTTTGAATTCTTCATGAGTTTACTTACCATCACCATGTAATAAATTTCATGATATTTTACCAAACTCATAGGTAAAGTAAGTCTACATTTCATATTCATCTTTTCCTACCAAATATCTTTAGGTATTTCCTTTATATCACTGATTCCTACCATTTGTATATTGTCCATCGAATCTAGTTTAAGTATATAGATATAATAGATCCATAGACTACTCATAAATAAATAAGTCCATAGGGTTTTCCATCATCCTTTGCTCATCCCCTACCTGCTCATACCTTCTAAACTAGGTTTTGGAGTAGTTTGTTCACTTGGTTCCAAATTTCAATCCCTTTTTGAATATGAGTTCAAAGTTTTTTAGATCCACAATTCTTAAATACGATAATTTTGGCCTATCTCTAGATCCTCAATCTAAATAATATTTTACTTTCAATAGTTTTGCAACCTAATTCTTACTACTAATGCATATCTTATCTTCCATCATCATTCCATATCTTATTTATTAACCTTTTGGATCCGATTATCCATTATATTGATGGGTTGCCTCCTACTTTACCGCATTATTTGGATGCTACCTCAAAATTTTTATTATCTTTGCAATTTAAGGTTTAAGCACTCCTTTAACCAATACATACCATTGCAAAGCTAAGTTTGGAAAATCTTAATTCTTTTATACATGCTCAAAAGGAGATAAAAATGACTTGATAGATGAATTTGACTTGAAATTGATAGATTTGGAATTACCAAGACATTAACTGGTTGTTATATTTGACACGACACGTTTGAATCATCTCAAAAACAAAGGATTCATAAAATAAGATAACATGACTTCTAACAGATTTGGTAAGAAGAATGTAGGAATCACAAATTTGCCATCATCTTCTTGCATATTTATATATACTCAAATTATATTCGAGAGTATAGCTATCAATAATCATATTTCAATCTAATAACATTTGTTTAGTCCCTTACTTACTTTCATGATCAACAATAATGTGTATAATATCATTATTTATTTTGCAACCTCATCTTGCTACATCAAAGTATTACTCTTTTCTCCTAATTGGTTCCCTATTCCCTTTTTTTTAAAAAAAAAATAGACTAGATTCAAAATCCCTATTATGTTCTAACTCATCATTCAATTCTTATTTATGGTCATTAAAATTATTCCCTGCTTTAGCTTTGCAATCCATTACACTTCCAATTCTATATATATTTCCTAAAATCTCCTTTGTGTTGCTTTCAATGTATAACTCTCACAATTTCTTAAGAATTTCTTCTTTTTTTTTTTCTCTTTACTCAAGTTTATTAAATCTCCAAATACATTTATAATGTGTCTATCTCTAATGCAAATTAATTCCCACCCCAACCACCACCACCCCCACCCCTCCTCCTCCCCTCCTATGTTGGTCTTTGCTAAAGCTTATCCATTCTTTATAACATTACTTGTTCCAACTCTTAATCACGTCTTAAGTCTTTGCACTATTCTTACTTCTAGTTCTTGGAATCATATGAATGTCTTAGTTTTATGATCCATCACACTCTTAATCACTATTTCTAAATATGTTACGATAGTCAACATTATATAATAAGAAACTTTCAACTTACTTACTTATGCCCCTTCCAAGGTTCATTCAAACCTTAACCTCAAGTAAGAAAGGTATATATTTCATATTTAATTATTTATTTCCTACTCGCCATCATTAGTTCCATTATCATTCTCCAAATTATTTTGGATGTGCTCTTTTTGGGTTCCAACCTACTTAAATTGTGATGTTCTCATATTCTTTTAGAATCTAGCTTCTATCATTGTCTTAAATGCTTTATACATCTTCCTTGTTACTTAGGAATTCAACATATTCTAATCAATCTTGATTCAGGTTATTTAATCTTTGGTTAAAGTAGGTTTTTCCTATCTCATCCTAAAAATATCCATTCATATGAACAAATTTAGAAGATTTGGTTCTTCTTAAAGCCCAAGCTCTTAGTGCACTTTTCGTTGTACTTAAACTAAAAACATTCCATCAACTAATAATTGTTGTGGCAACATCCTTGTTCACATGGGTATCTACATTAATTGTCAACTATCCAGTTTGTGATGGGTCTATCATCTTACGAGAGTGGTAGGAATTAACTCTTAACAAATCATAAGGTATAAGAGTACTTAGAAATAAATTTGCATTCCCTGATCATTTCCTTAGATGTGTTACTACTTCATTAACCAAATAACTTACTTCCATAATGATTATTTATCTTATATTGGATCATATATGATATGCGAATAAGTATACAATTCAATTTCAATTAATTTGTTTGAGGGAGAATCTCCTATTCAACTAATATCATAAAAGCTCCACAATATGTATTTGGATTGGCTTTTCCTAGTATTCATATAACACCTATGTTAAATATGTTTTCCTATACAAGCAATAATAGTGAAGTGTACCCGAGTAGAAACGAATTCCTATATTCAACTTTGGGATTTAACATAGAATTCAAGTGTTTGAACTACCTTCTGAAAGAATTATTCCTGATCGACTCAATGTTATATAGTTCCAGACAATAAGTTTTCCTTTGAGATTTTAGTATTCACAAATCATTCATCTCAAATATATCCTATATTTTATAAAATAACAATGAAGTATAATTCGTAATGTTAAAGTACTTGCTCATTAGGAGTTGAATGCGAATCAACGCCTATCAATATAATATCACCGGTAGTCAAACTCTTGATGTAATAGCCTTTGCATTCTCAAAGCATCACAATTTCTTCTTATTGCAAGATGGTAACAAAAATCCCTTGTTAGACACCATATTTTTAAGTACCGCTTGTTTGGGATCCATTTGCTTAAGCCAATCTCCACACATACAAGTCCTAGTACATTTAACATTATTCGGAGTCATCTATTTCAGACCTCATAAATTCTTCAAATTCTAGCTTTCTAGCACTCAAACTACTTAAGCAACTTCCTTACATATTCATCTCAAAGTATAAATAACTTCATTGAAAGGTATATACTTCAATTCTCAAGTTACAAATCCCAGAAAAATTACATCAAAATTCAAAGTCTACCTTAAGGAAATGCATCTTAGATTCTATCTCAATATCAAAGAAGGATTATATTAACATTATCTTTCCTCTAGCTAGAATTCTATGTACAAGATTTTATACATATGAAGAGATCACACATCTTTTGCTTAAATACATGTTTTCTAACTACATCCTTAATTAACCAAATATGAAATCATGACTAAATAAACAAAAGAATTGCAATACATCATAATATAAACCTTACAAATTCATGTCAGAACTTAATTTCATACCTTGAAAGATTCATAGTGGGATTAATCCTTCATACAAACAAGAACCAAATAGATAACTTCTATATATATATCGATCAAAAGATCACGTATTCCCCTTTCTAAATTCTTTATTTCCCATAACTACTGTAGTTGACTATTTAGATAAGATCATGTCTACATTATCAGAAGAGTTAATACATTTTTTTTTTTTTACCAACATTAAACACACTGAAACAACAAGAATCATTATGAAAACTATGCTTAGTATATGTCCAAAGCGATTGGATTACTAATCTATAATTTTGTTGAAAAGAAGTTAATCATTGAAAATTTACTATAGTCTTACTAACTATTAACTTTACCAGCTACTTAACTTTTCAAAGATCATTACATTATTCAATGAAGATCGATTCCATTCATCTCACCATCCCTAAGTCTATATCAAAATAAATCACTACTTATTTCGCAATCTAAGATATTATCACCCAATACACCTCTCTATTGTCATTAATAGTTCCATCACGAAGTTACCTTATATTATTTCTAGTCACTTACTGCTTTAAGTTTTAGAAACAATTTCTACCTAAGATTCAGCTTAATCCTCTATTTTATACTTTTTAAGTTTGTACATCCACCTATTATCGTCTTTTAATACTTAAGTTAAGTCATTACAACCTCTAAGGTAATCTTAGAAGCTTCTTCAGAACCTTCATCTCAATTTTTAATCAGTCATTACTATGTTTTTATTATACCATAGGAGGGTTTTTTACCCTTGTGCAGGGAATTCAGATTTATTATAGTAGGTTTTCAATACCATCGTTCTCCAAATGAAAGTTTATAAGACCACCTAATGATATGTTGAGAAAATCATTGAAAATGTAAAGATACTTCTATCTTCTCCTAATTGTACCTCCTTTAATAGTTCCATTTTCGACTCTTTAATCATTGCAAATTGCATCGTTAATATCATTACAACAAAACATTCTTGCATCAGTCCATCTTAAAGCAATTCCTACAATTAAACCTTACAATCCCTAAGTTCTTCACCATCTATTATTGTCACCATATATACATAAGTTAATGATTCAAAATCCAAAAGTAAGCAAAATATAAGTTAGATTAGCATTACCTATTACTTAGTATTGCCTTACACTATATATGATCTTATACATATATCTAACCTACAGATAATCTTATAAGTCTAAGTCTTTTACGTCTCACTTAATTAACCTAGCTCTTAATGTTCTTAAAGTATTCTAATTCATTTTAATTATAACATCTCAAGGTTAGTTCAAAAGAGTTGCGCTTGAAGCAAATGGTTAAGAACCATGCTTTGATACCACCTTGAACTGTCATGCCCTAAACTAAGGAGTTGTAATAGCCTTGTCATATAAATCAACCTAAGCTAAAAGCTAGTTACTTTAGCCATTACATAAGTGTAGCTTTCACGAGGCCTTTACTACTCCACAACTTTGAGTTATCCAATTCAATATCTGTTTGGTATTAACGTGTGGTGTAATTTTCTAAAATAACTTTTGAAAGAGATTTTGTGGTATAAAACCTTGAGAAGAAAACAAGTTTTACTTCAAAAAATGACATAATAAGGATTTATAAAAGTCCATAGGTTTAAAGAACATAGTACTGGTAACAATAGCTGAAAACTAGAGGGTCACCTAAAGAGACCCTATTAGTTTTCCTAAAAGTAAGTAAAGTCAATAAAAAAAATAGGAATTTAGTAAAATGGTCTTGAATCTCGCTCCTCGACCCCATTCTTTACATTTCTGGAACTTAGAGTAGTATTAGTGTATCTACTAGAAAACTTGCAAAACAACTATAGAGGAATGAGTGATAACTTACTCAATAAGTAGATAGAGACAATAGCACATATCTAACATTAAGTAACTACGGTTTTGATTCAAGGTTAATTAGTTGCAATGCATGTTTAAGCAAATATCATTGCACGATGTTGACTAGTCATCGTAAGACTAAAGAAATTACACTAGCTCTAATTCGGGTTTTGAGCAGTTTGATGTTGAGCACTTCATGGATCGAATCTAATCCGGGACTTGTATAATAGAGAAACATGCTCTACTCGAGACTACCTTCGAGCCATGGTCCCCAATTGTACCGTAACCTCCTCTCCTCTTACTTAGTTTGAATAAGGGTATGGAAATGACCATTTCTATTATCCTCATTGAAAGGTTTGTGATTGGCCTGAGAAACCTAATTGTTTCCCCTAGTAGGTGATGATGTAAGTCCAATTAGAAGTTAGGTCAAGCTTTGGTTAGATTACTTTTTAGGGTAGTCAAGTAATTTCAAATAGTTCAATCCAACGATATCATAAAGCAACAATTACATAAAATCCAGTACTTTAAATAGCAAAACACTATTTAAGTCCACATATTGCATATGCATATGCAACTAACTTACAATCAAAACTAAGAAATATACTAAGGCCTTTAAGTATCCTTAAATATTACCTCAAAGTGCAGTGAAGTACTGATCCTACTTATCTAGACATGCGACACTTGACGGTCTTGATGGTTGATCTTGTCTACTTCAATTATTTCCTAAATAATCAATATAATTATTTTAGTTTTACTAAATATAAAGTTAAATAAGCTCATTTTAATGATTTAAGTGTGGTTATGACTTATATGTAACAAGGGTACAAGCTTTGTATTGAGTTCCAACTTGTTGCTAAAGTCTCTAAATAAGATTCTAAAAGCTTACTTAACACCAAGTTTTAATCTTAGAACCTTTTGATCAAGTCTTTGAGATTATCTCAATTATACCCTTACTCTAGTTTACTCTCCGAACAAGACTCTAAAGTCATTTCCACTAAGCTTTTACACTAACCAATACTCAAATCAAGTTTAAAAGCCATTCTGATCACATTTCTCTTACCAAATACTTCCCAAACAAGTCTATGATGGGAGTACAATTAAGTCCCTCTTCTTGTCCAACTTTTTGGTTAAGTCTTTGAACTAGAGATTAGGTCCCTTCTTTATAGACCAACCATTTGAAATTGTCTCTAAAGGGATTTTATCTAAGCTTTCTAAACCAGCTAACCCTTTAGTCAAATCTTTGAACCTAATACAATTACCTTTCTTTTATAGACAACTCCTTAAATGAAGCTCCAACATATTTTGAGTTAAAGTCCTTTCATCCACCAACCGTCCGAACATATCTCTAAAGTTATCACAACCATGCTTCTTCACTAAATGTTGGCTTAACCAAGACCTTGACATTATTGTATTCAAGACTCTTTATAAACCCTAGGAAAATAGTAGTTGAACCATAACTCAAGTCCTTGTGCCCTAAACTGTACAATAAATCGATAAGGCTAGTAACAATAAAAGATTACGAAGTTTAATAAATCAAATGTAATACCGATAACAAAACCTTAGGAATTGATCGAAACCCTAAATCGCTTACTAAAACCCTAAAACTAGTTTCCGTACTATTAATCAAAATTGAACCTGAAATTGCTCGAAACCCTAAAATCATAAACATAAATCTATAAAATAGTTAAATATTACACAATAGCGATAAAATTATAGTCGAATGTAATTTTCGACTAAATCACCTATGTGTACGAAATTTTAACAAAATCGCTATAATAACTTGTAAAAATTATAATTGTAACGGGTATCAATTAAATTGATAAAATTTCACAAAAATTTGAAAATTAATTTACGAAGAGAATCGTTATAATTTATATGATTCGAAAAATTACATATATTTATTAATAATTTTCATTTTCCTTGTCTTTAATTTCCAATTTATCTCTTTTCCTTCTTTCCATTTCCACTTCAATGCTCACGTCCTACACAAAACATGAAAAAAAAAAAAAATCAGCAAATAAAATTCCAAACCAGCAGCCCACGTGATGGATTAAATTGCCAGGTGTTACATAATTAAACAAACAAAAAAATATTTCAATAATTACTTAAGATTTAGCTTATAATCTAAGCTAATATACATGTGAAATAAAAGGAAAAAGGAAACAAAAATCTGGAAACATTCAGCAAATCAAACCAAGAGGAAAAGAGAAGAAAAAAAAAAACCCTGGAAGCAACAAAACGTGAATAGAAGAAAGGAAAAAGAAGAAGGAAAGAATTAAAAGAAAAAGGTAAGTGTTTATTGTTATTTTTATGTAGATGTATATTATATAGTACATACATGTATAAATAAAGTATTTATATAGTATTTTCTTATAAATATAGCATTATTAATACATATATATGTACACAAATACATAAATTGAATAGTTATGTATGTATAAGGCTAAGTATGTATACATGTATATATATAAGTATATTATACGTAGGAATATGTGTTATGTATTTTTTTTTAGGAATATAAACAATGGGTATTATGTATTTTAATAAATAATTATAGTATATATGTATATGGGTGTACCATAAATATATATATATATATATATGTGTGCGTATCCATATATAACTATTTTAGTATATATATATATAACCGTGTAGTATATATATATTAATGTGTGGTAATTATATGTATATACCGAATATATATGTATGTATTTAAATGTATGTACATATGTAA
>JAMXBB010000007.1:40875192-41033113 GCA_024138015.1 Lumnitzera littorea | reverse complement strand
TATATATATATATATATGATATCATAATTAAAGATTTTTTTTCAATAAAATAAATTATAAAATATATATTAATATATATATGTATAATCGTGATGTACATAAGAAAAATAATAAATAAGAAAATGAGAATAATAAAAATAATAAAGGCAATAATAATAATAATAATCATAATAAAGTAAAAATCTCAAAGATAGCAAAATGCGCTCAAAATAATAAAAATATCAAATATATGATTTAAATAATTATTAAATCATAAATATGTTAAGAAAAAAAAAGTGAAAATCAATATTTTATAATTTTTAAAGTTAAATAATAATTTTTGTGATATTTTATATCATAATTTACGTTATGAGTCATAACGTCCAAAACGGACCTCGTTACGAGAAAATATGCTCGAAAACAATCAAAATTGACTATAAGTTCACAGCGATCCGAGCTAAAATGAAAAAGTTATATGAGATTCGATAAAAAACTCAAATCGACAATTTCACGTAACTAAGTGAAGAGGACCTTACAAATTACAACATGAGTTAGCTTTAAATTCTCAAACTTACAAAATGTTTATTATTCTCTGGTGACTTTGATATCGACCCTGAGCTGCCCACAGACTACTACGACCCTGAGCTGCCCACAGACTACTACGACCTTGAGCTAGCTATGGTTGAGTGAGTTTTTCCTTATGATTCCATACTTGTTTGTGCTTGTAATTAATGAATCTAAATTATGATTTATGAATGAATGTGTATGGGGTTGGGTTATGCTTGTGCATGATAATTGTTGTTGATGGTAAATCTACTTTAAATTTCAATAATGTAATGTTTGTTGCATAGTAGATTCACTAGATTGATTGTTTGTAATTTAGAATGATCACTAAATAAATATGACTTAACTTTTATTCGACTAGAAAAGTTAACTTGGATCATGCATAAATTATGTACTGCATAACTAATTCTAGGTAATCACATTACATGGAGATAGCGAGAAACCATACGTAGGTTAATTATTGATTATTATTGATTTCGTACAGTGTACACGTGTGATATGATCTTACTCTTGCCCGTGGGATGACTAGGCGTTGGAGGCGCCAACCGCCTGGCTATAGGTCGAGTCTAGAGGCCTTCGTTTAGGGGTGAGTGAGGGCTGCGTGAACCTACTCACAATCATATGTAGAAATCATTTTGATAAGGATAGTAATGGATGTACCATTACATTTTAAACACAAAACGCGGAGTTTCGTTATGAAATAAGTTCTAATATGATACCCGGATCTGACTGTTCCGATGAATCTCCAACCCTAACTTCGGAGGGCGTTAAATCTGAGTTGTATGCAGTACCTGGTCACCTGCATGTATTTGTTTGGCATACTGCTTGTTCGTGCATTCATTTGGTTGAACTTAACTGTTGTATAAACTTGATTGTTGTATGGTTGAGGGAAAATATCTTACTAAGCTAGTTAGCTTATACCCTTGTAGTCTTCTTTCGCAGGCCGACCTCTTTGTAGAGTCAGGCCGCTGCATGCCCGAGGTTAGTTTTCTACATGGGGTCAGTGTGAGAGCTAGATGAGGATGAAGAGTACTTTTGACTTATTATAGATTTGAATATGTAATTTTAGATTAGTCTGACTTTAGACACATTTCAGACTCTATATCTATAAACTTTTATACACATAGATTATGTGTTATGCTTTAACAATATTATTATTTATCAGGAAATGATATTGCTTAAGCTTGTATACTTTTGATAGTTAGTAGTAGCTGTAGTCTTATGTATCGTATAAAAAGGTCGCTGATTGTAAGGGAATTCAATCTGCAATCCTTTGTACGGTATACAGCGACTGTCACGGCTAGCCTCCTCAGGTCATGACACTCTTACACGAGCTAACCTTCTTGTTAAGTATCTATATGAAGATTTTAAATCACTCTTTTACCAAATCAACCATTTGAAGAACTCTTTGAAAAGATTAAATTTGCTAATTTGCATAACGCGACTCACTTTGGTATCATATTATAGGTCACAAATAGAGTGTAACATAATCATGCAACAAATTCATCATACCCTCAATTACCATTTTACCAAATTCTCAAATCCTCACATCTTCACCTTAATACATATAATCTATAACTAGTAATTTATGCATATCTCCAAATCTTATTCAATCCAACCATCTCTAGACCACTCTCTATAGAGACATATACTACAATCAACCTCCAGATCTACTATATGTTGTTTTCTACAAGGTTAATTGTATAAAATTTGAAAAAAATGTCATTTTTCTTCAAATTTAGAGGCAAAAAATTCCTTAAATGTCATAGAATATATTCTTGGTTGAAAACTTTTCATAGGATTCATACATGTAAAATGAGGATGTTCCAAAAAAAAAAAAAAGTTTGGTTCTAAAACAACAACAATAGGGTTATTTAAAACAAGTTCTAAAATTGTTCAATTTTGAGTGATTTATTAAGGAGATCATATACTCACATGGAAATTTTACAAACCTGCATTTTTTCTTGAAATGTATACGTAGAAATATTTTGAAATATTTTTTTTTCTTTTTCATAATTTTTGGGGTTCATTCTATATTTTTAGAAAACAGAGGAAAATCGGGCATAATTTTTGGATTCACAAGAATTCGACCATCCGGCTACTATCTTCGGCCACCCCTTTATATGCTAACCTAGCCGCTACCACCACTGTTGGGTGGTAGTGTTGGTTTTCTTTCAAAACACCCCTATACTCGTGCTCTCCAATTCTATACGATTTGCATAGCTTTAGTTCTTATTTTTCCTTGAATTTTTTCTTCACCAATCCTCCCCTTCTTATATTTTTCCTAGGTTCATCACTAATCTAAGAAACTCTTAGAGAGTTTTGGTGAATTTCCCAAAGTTGCAAGAAAGCAAATGGTTAATTTTCTCTTTCTTAAAGTACTTATACCCCTCCTAAATTATTTTCTCTAAGTGTCCTCTTCCTATTTCATTCCTTCAAAAGCTGTCCAACTTGCTTGCCATGCCTAATCCATTTGTTTCCCACCAATTTTAGTATGTTTAGTGATTGTTTATTAATTTCCTTAATAATTTTTAGTTGATTTTTCACTTTTTTGAGCAATTTAAGTTATTTCTGGTGTATATTTATATGCAATAATTATACTCTAGATGTATAAATTACTTATATATATATATATATTATTTTTTGTCATTCCATAATTTTATTATTCAAATATTTTATCTCTAATGTTTAGTAAGTTCTTGTTACCTATATCATGCATTTACGATGGACAAAGTACAATGTAATATAATTTAGTGGAATTAACTATTTTTAGCTATAAATATTATTATTTTATTATGTTTCTATAATTTGGATCCACAGGGTGTTGTCATTTAACTCCTAAGGCTTATTCGTGAAATATTGTCCTAATCGACTAACTTTTGCATATGCCTTAAATGACTTGCTCTAGATAACTATGCGAGATTTTAGGGCTTATACATTATTCTCTCTCACTTAGGGAAATGTAAATGAATTTTATAAACTTATAAATAGAACCCCAAAATCACCATCCTTATTTATGTTTAGATTTCTTGGTTTTTATAAAATAATGCCCTATCTTTTTCTTACATACCAAAATAAAGAAGGAGAAGAAGAAGAAGAAGAAATTTGTTAACGATTATAAATTCTTATGAGCTTGACTTAAACATGAATCCTCAAACCCATTAAAGTAGCCAATCCAAACAATAGCCCTTGGCCCTTGGCCCTTGGAGGTAGCCCACCAAATATACACCCTTAGCCTGTTAAGGTAGCCAACCCAAACACAAACCCTTGACTCATGAGGTGGCTAACCCAAACACGACCCTTGGCCCATAATGTAGCTAACCTAAATGACCTTTAGCTCGTTAAGGCAATCAACCCAAAACATGAACACTTGGCATGGTCAAGCAGCCAACCTAAGTATTGGCACTCGGCTTATCAGGGCAGCAGACCCATACACCAACCCATCAAGGTAGCCAAGCTAAACCAAAACCCTTGGTCTATTGAGAAAACCAAGCCTAACCATGAACCAAGTCAAATACAACCTTAGTTTCAAACTCAAATTGAATGAAAAGTATCAAACTAGGGTATGTTTTGAGAAATTAAGGGGCAAAGTCAATCTGTACTTTAGGGAAAATAAATATAAATTCCTCCTTAAGGAATTGATAACTCACTTTTAAAATTCTTTAGGAAGAGAAGAGGCAAATTATATCCCATACACCAACCCTTAAACACTTTGAGAGTTAAGTGATATCGAGGTGAAGATACTTTAGACTTATTCCCTAAAGGAGGTCTATTTTGAATTTGATACATAGATTAAAATAAAGTTAGGCAATCATTTTCAAATCCTAAACATAATTATCCTTTGTTAACCTTATTAGACTAACTTGGAATATTTTCAAATTTAAACCTCATCAATAACTACCTTATACTAAGGCAATTTAGAGGTTAGGGTCATTGCTTAGGAGAGAAGAATAAAATTAGTTTGTGCTTGTTTTAGTAACATTAAGTCAAAGATGATCTCTATTGCTAATAAGTTATTTTCCTTGAAATGAAGAAGAGCCAACTCCTTTTCAAATACCCCAAGCTTATACATACCTCACCTAAGCTCATACACTAGGAATCCATGGATTAGGGCCTTGAATCTCTTAAAGACAAGAACTCGGTAATAGAGACGATCACTCCTAAGGCCAAAGAAGAGTGAGAATTAATGGGGCAAAGTAATAAAAAAAAAATGATAGAGAGAGAAAAGAAGAAGAAAAAAAAAACATAAAAAAAGAGAGAAGAAAAGGCTTGAAAGTTAGGCCTTTATATAAGAGAAAAGCCCTTACAAAAGAAGGCCCAGAAGATGTAAGGCCCTAAATTACATGCCCAACCTAAAAACACAAATCATACATATCCATCCCAAATCACAAACACAAAACCCCCTTACTTATCACAAACACAAGGCCTTCCCATCCTTATTGCCAGCTATACTTAATAAAAGTTCTTCTAATCATGAGGAACAATTTATCTTAAATAAATTTTTTTTTTTAAACTGGAGCAAGTACTCTTTTAGTTTCTTCTTGAAGGTTCTTGACTTGTACACATAGGTTGAATAAGTATTTCTTTCAAAATAGGCTTTCTCACTAATCCCTCTTAAAACTATTTGACTAAAGGCCTAAATTCACAATGCTGAACTAAAAAAGACCTAACAGATTGATCGAGGCATATCAATTGCAAATTGGACTATAATTTTTGGAACAGTAGTTAAAGAGTGTAATATAGATCGAGAGTGCGCAAGGAACTCCTCTTCGACTAAACTAATCATGAGTTATCTTTTCCTTAGGAAAGGAATGTTTAAAATCACAAAGCCCCACTAGGAAGCTCAACATTAAGGTCATGAGACATTTTCAAAAATTAAGAAGACTATGAGATGCCCTACATAGTTACTAAGGATGGGGATAGTTATAACATTTTCTTCTTTTGTTAAGAATTTATACCCATTATCAAACTTTCCAAAAGGCAAAAAAAAGGGGGGAGACAAAAGAGAAACAAAAAAGGAGAGAAAGAGAAAGAGAGAGAAAGTAAAGGCTTGTTATAAGTTTTTTCTATCCATTTTCAAGTCCATGTTAGCCCAAGTGGCTAAGCTTTCAGTTCATGTAATCTACTTCCTTTTCATTGTGGTCACACCTTTTAAGTTAAACATATTAGTCTAAGTTGTTTTTCTATAGGTAGTTTTTTATGTTCATTAACTCTTTTTCAAATCAAGGGACTCTATCCCTATTGCCTTTTTTTATCATAGATGGTTTTTATTTAATTTTCCATTTGTAAATTTTTCAAGTCAAGAGGTTTTTCTAATAAATTACATCCCCCGTTTTGCTTCTTAAGGTCCTTAGCCAGCCTGTAGAGCACTTAACCTTTATCAAATCTTTTTAAGGTTCTAGCCAGCTTAAGGAGCGCTAACGCCTCTCACATCTTTCTAGGATTCTAGCTAGCTCAAGAAGCACTGACTGTCTCCAATCTCTTTAGGGTTCTAGCAAGCTTAAGGAATGCTGACTCATCCCTCAATCTCTTTTAAGGTTTTAGCTAGCTCAAGGAACAATGTCTTGTCTTACATTCGTTTTAGGATTCTAGTCATCTCAAGGAGTATTGTCCCCTTTTACATCTCTTTAAGGTTCTAGCTAGCTCAAGTAGCTCAAATCTGTCTCTCAATTTCTTTTAGGGTTTTAGCTAGCTTAAGGAATGTTGTCTTATCTCAAATCTTTTTAGGGTTCTAGCTAGCTTAAGGAGTATTGACCCATCTCTCAATCTCTTTTAAGGTTCTAGTTAGCTCAAGGAGTATTGACCCATCTCTTTTAGGGTTTTAGCCAACTTAAGGAACGTTGTCCTGTCTCAAATCTTTTTAGGGTTCTAGCTAGCTCAAGGAGTGTTGTCCCATTTCTCAATCTTTTTAGGGTTTTAACCAACTCAAAAAGTGTTTTACCCATTTTCCTAGGTTAGTCAACTCATAGGAGCACGGCTAGGTTCTCATTTAGGGCTTTAACTAGCTCAAGGAGCACTTTAAACATTCACCTAGATTAGTTAACTTAGAAGAGAACAACTAGGTTCTCATTTAGGGTCTTAGTCAACTTAAGGAGCACTTCACCAACTCACCTAAGTTAGTCAGTTGATAAGAGCATGACCAGGTTTTCATTTAAGATCTTAGCCAACTCAAGGAGCACTTTACCCTTTCACCTAAGTTAGTTAGCTCATAAGGGCATGACTAGTTTTCAATCTGTCACTTAGGGTCTTAGTTAGTTCAAGGAGCACTTTGCCCGTTCGCTTGGGTTAGTTAGCATAGAGGGGCACAACTATGTTTCATTTTGTCATTTAAGGTTTTAGCCAGCTCAAGGAGCACTTTACCCGCTTGCCTAGGTTAGTCAGCTCAAAAGAACATGGTTAGGTTTTCTAAAATTGATTCTCATTAAGGGTCTTAGCTAGCTTAAGGAGTGCTTTGCCCACTTGCCTAGGTTAGTCAACTCAGATGACCAAGTTTTTTAAATTGATTCCACACTTATAGGTTGCTAATCCCTTAGAGACACTTCCACTTAAGTTAGTCAACTTAGAAGAGCATGACTAGGTTTCAATTTACTGATTTAGGGTTCTTGTTAGTCTACAGGGGCACTATCCTCCATTTCTATATCTTATAGGATTCTTGCCCACCTATGGGTGCTATCCTCCGCTTAGGAGGATTCTTGCCAACCTACAGGAGTGTTACACTTCATTTCAATATCTTGTAAGGTTCTTGTCAACTTTTAGGGCACTACCCTTTAGTTAATGTCACTTTTATGGTCTTGTCAACGTTTTAGTGCTTCCCTTGCTTCAAAACTTCATAAGGTTATAGTAAGCTTATAAGGCACTATACCATTCTAAAAACCCACTTTGTGTCTCGAACAACTCTTAAAGTGCTTTCTCTCTCTTTCATCTTTTGCCATTCACCAAATCCCCAATGGATCAAACCTAGGCTAGTTAGTTAATTG
Source organism: Lumnitzera littorea (assembly GCA_024138015.1). Taxonomy (NCBI): domain Eukaryota; kingdom Viridiplantae; phylum Streptophyta; class Magnoliopsida; order Myrtales; family Combretaceae; genus Lumnitzera; species Lumnitzera littorea. The sequence continues at coordinate 41,025,593 of JAMXBB010000007.1, read as the reverse complement.
TAACACTACATAGGACAAATTCATCCTTGAAGCAAAAATGGTGTCTCCTTTTGTCTTTGTAGTAAAGTTTGAGTAAGGTAGCTATAGACACCTCATTTTTGCCCCTTATAATTTTAGATTTATTTTTTATAATAGAAAAAAAAAAAAGAGGGTGGGGAGAGTAGGGGGGTGTCCTAATTTAGAAAAATAAAAAAAATTAGAAAATTATAAGAAAAAGGGAAATTAGAAAAAGCACCCAAAAAAAATAAATTTTAGAAAATTAAAAACAAAAGATAATCTCATAAAAATACAAAAAAAAGAAAAACAGAATTTTTAGGAGAGTAGACATTTTTTTAAGGAAAATAGAAATTTCTTATTTTGAAAATAGATTTAGGAAAATATTTTTAAGAAAAATAAGGACTTAAAGTTGTGTTGAGGTTATTGGGTCTAGATTAGTTAATTTTCTAATTGGGTTTTAGGTGATCAAATGGCTTAAATACAATTTGTTTGCAAAAGAATTAGGGCACAAGCCAAATGGTCTAATGATTAAGTCTTTGGTCTTGTAATTGGAGTTGATAAAGAGATTCTAGGTTTGATTCGTACGCAAGGTGATTCATACCTTTTATTTTTCGGTTAGGATAGGGATACGTGTTAGCTTATGATTGACCGACTGTATCTAATTTTCTTTCTTTTTCCCTTTCTTTTTGTTGGTTTCTGGAGTGAAACATGCCTAACCAACCCACTTCTTGTTGATATTTGATCCCTTTTCCTTCATGATTTCAACAAATTAATGGTGAAATCACGAAGATCATGTAAGATACTATGAATGAGTGCCAATTACACGTCTAAATATAGTCATTTGTGAGGCCAAAATGAGCTTGAAAAATTGAAAAAAGTCACAAATAAAGATTTTAGCACTTGATGAAATTGACCAAATCTGAGTAAATTGGGCAAGAATTGAAGCTTCTACTATGTCTTTGGGCAAGTATGAATACTCATAAACTCATTTCAACTATCAATTTCCTTCAAATCACATTGAATTTGAAATCAAAACCTAATTTTCGTAATACTCAAATTTAGTGGGTTTTTATCATTTCTATGATTAATTGAGTTTTGGAAAGTATAAATAAGGACTATGACACGACTCCAACATCGAACAATCACTCTAACACTCTCAATTGCGCCCTACATCCGCTTTCTCTCCTTAAAACCAGAACTTACAAGCTCTCACTCTTTCTCTCTAATTTCAACTCCCATAGTAATTAACAAAACAAACCACCACCATAGGAGTACTCCCTACTGAGTAAGCTTTCAAACCTTACCACTTTCACGCTTGGCCTTGCCCTATAACATGAGAAACCAACTGTTACCCATTCAAACCCTCAACACCACTACCGAAACCACCTACCACCATCACTTAGGTGAAATCCACTATCATGATTGCGTGTGAAAGCTACTCCAACATCAGGCTAATAACCCTCTACACTCCAATGAGCACCCTAAGCATCATATGAACTCCTTTTGTCTCTAGCTAGCACTACACTATCCTCTACCACACTTAAACAACCACTATTTACAGTGGCGCTTGTCCTAGCCCCCTACAATGAGAAATACACAAAACTAGTTTAACCCACTTGAAAATCACTCAAAAACCACCTAGATCACCCCATACTGCCACTTGCATCCTCCTTCTCTAAGGAACCCATTTGCAGCGCACGTAATCGGGTTGGACGACTTGAGTCTCAACCCGAAACTCGATTTGACTCGACTTTCGCCCTTGACTCACGTGCCTTGTAATCCACTAGTTTGGGCCCTTCTATTGTTGGTTTTGGATTTTGTTAAGGTGTTACATTTTTATTTTTTGTATAAATTTATTTACCTTATTGTAATTATAGAAAAAAAATTTGAACAAAAAAGAGAAAAAAGGTAGAAAAAAAAAAGAAAAAGAGAAAAGAGAAAAGAAAGAATGAAAAAATGAAAAACTATATTCTTAACTTATTTATTTATGCTTTGGTCAAAAATTAAAAATTAAAAAATAAGACACAAAAATAAATAAAAATGAAAATATATATAACAAAATTAGTTTTTATCACCTAAAAAAATTTTCAAAAGAATAAAAATTCTCAATTAACCTTCTTCAAAATTTGGACATCTAGAATTTCCCAAAAAAATAAACATTGAAAAATTATGGCCCTTTTCTACCAATTTTCTTAAACAAAACAAATAGTTATAATGTAAACATGGATGTTTTTCAAAATTAAAAATCACCAACACATTAAATTTTTACTAAATGAACTACAGAAAGTTTGATCCCTACTAGAGGATACGTAGGCACCTATGGGACGACTTAAAATGGCAAATTCTTTTTATTTCCCTTATTGTAAATAATTTCTATTTGTTATTTTTGTTTGTGCAAATAGAATTAGTTTTTTTTTTTTTTGTATAATTAGCTAAAAGGGCATTTTAAAAGATAAATTTAAATTCAGAAGATTAAAAGTGGTACTTATTAGGGTTTAACAAGTTAGCACCTGGACTCTAGATATCTGGCTTTAAAAAAAAAAAAAAAGAACCATTTTAAAAGAAATTGTTTGTTTTTTTTTTCAGTAGACCAATGACTAAGTTAAAATCAATCTACCCAATTGATTTAGCCTAACTCATGTTTTCCTAACCTTAATCGGGTGGCGACTCCAAGCTTTTCAAAATAGAAAAACCAAGTTTTTTTTTTTTAACTCTTAGTTGATGGTTAATATTAAATAGGTTAGGGTTTAACACTAATCTGATTAAAGAAAATAATTGAAATTGGAAAAAATTCAAGCTCGATAAAAGGAAAGCATTGTATGAACTCTTTTATACCCTTCAATACTTTGGTTACTTATTTACTTACTTTTCCACAAAATAATCACTTAGGCATTGGAGTGGCTACGCCAGACTAGCCTTAGCACCACTTTAGTTTTTTGTTCGTGTTTTTGTAGGATCAAAGCTCTACACTAAAATCAGTTGACATTCACTCTCATCAAGGACAAATACTCTCGAATAGTCTCCTTTAAAATTTTAATCTCACATAAGGACTCTATATGACCAAGACATCCACATATATAGTAAAAATAAAAAAACCACTCTTAGCAACAAGTAATCTAATAACTTTGATGCAAATTAGTTTTAATCCATCTACCCTTTTATAATGGTTTATCTATGATCAAGAGCACTTGAGCACATAAATATGGTCTTCTTAGATCCATATGACTTCGACTTCTAATACTTTTCCTGCATTTGCAATTATTTTTTATGCATTCTCTTTTGTCATCATTCCAAGTGAAAGACTTGATATTTGAATCCAAAACTTAATATGCTTAAAAGATAATTCTTTAAACTTATGAGTTTTACCTAACTTTCTAGCAAAATGGGGTTGTCGATGATGAACCATGGCTTTAAATACATAACACTATTGAATGCTTCTTTGATCTTCATAAACATAAATGTTTGGTAGTGGTGAGATTCAAATACACCACAATATGTATGAATCATAACTTTCTTATTCGACTACCAATTTGATAAAAGCTTCCCTACCAAAATCCATCTGTCCATATTCCTCTTTGTCTCCAATGTGATAAAACCATCCATTCATCTACATTTTGATGGAATGTTATACAATCTTTTGAATGAAGAAGCCATTCCAACCTAAACCAATAACAAAAGAATAAACAATTGAAGGGCGCAAATAAACACAATAAATTTGGTAATGGTCTAACTAAAAAAAGAGGATAAAAAGGACAAGGAAAAAGATCTAATAGACAATAGAAAGGAAATTATATATATATACTTGATAAACAAGGAAAAGACTAAAGAAATATGATTTACTAGAATTAGAGTATTAGGAAAACTAAAAAGACAACCTATTAATTGAAAGGAAGAAGCAACAATAATGACTAGATGGCATTTTTTATCATTTGATAGACTGCCATTTGACACCTTGAGATTATTTTAATGACAATATTCCATTTAGGATGTCATCTAGATAGTGAAGATGGCAATCCTAAAACAGTAATATGTTGTGTCAAAGATAGGTCCTTACTATCATTTTTGTTATCTAAATAATCATATTGACATCTTAAGTGGACAATAGGACATGTGGTAGTATATGATTAACTAAAAAAAGGCCAATTGGACAAATGGTTTTAGACATAGTTAACATAGGTAGTGTCATTGTTCTTAAAAAGTTTGAATGGGTGTCGATAATTACAAAGTTAAGGTTGTTCATTGAAAATTCAACCAATATTCAAGTACCATATGAGAAATTATTCCTATATAGGAAAATTCTAATCACAGCTTCTTTAAGTCATTGTCAAATCATATATGTTTTTTCTTTTTCTTTTTCTTTTCTAACAAATAAATCAATGTAAATTGATTCACTTAATCAAATTCATTTGTAATATGTAGATGGAATGTCAAATGATAAATTTAAGAATGTAGATTATAATCTCTTGCAAAAGTTTTACAAGATTGAACTAATCAATCAACTTAGCAAAGGGTTTTGATGAGATTAAGTCACTGTCAAATAATAGAAGAGTTTTGATGAGATTAAGAATAAGCTTACAATAGATCTTGTATTAACTTTGTTGGATTTTAACCAATTGCATATATTTTGTGAGAAGCTTAGCAAAGGCACTTTGAATTATCTTTTGTATGATAAAGAATTTTATTCCTTGATTCGTGCAATCATTGTATCACAATACTATTTACTACCTCACAAGTCTATTATATGTATAGACAATGAGACCTTGAAGTATTTAGAGGGATAATAAAAGCTTTCTAGAAAGTAAGACAAATGAGCTAAATTTCTTAAAGGTTTTGCCTTTCTGATTAAGTACAAGAAAGGGGTTGTTGATGTTGTACCTGATGCAATCTTTCATATATGTATGTTTGATGAGTATTTATTTATTTTTATTAATTTTTCCTATGCTTTTATAGATTTTATGAATGTTTTTGAGAGTATTTTTAAGTTTAATTTGTTTATATTTTATTTTCGTATTTTATAAGGAAGTTTGCATGAAAGTGAGATAAATGTTGGAAAATTGCACAAAATTGAAGTTGAAATGGAGTGTTACAAGAGTTGTGCAACCATGTAGCACCTATGCCCTAACCGTATACAATTAAGAGTGAATTATAGTTGAGCTTACAGTGAAATAAAGGCCCATAAAGAATACATGCAATTATACTACCTGTTTTGAAGTTGTATACTTATAAATTTCATTGTATATTAAAGATTGGAGTCAATGAGTTACACGAGAAGGTTTATGCAGTCATGTTGAGGCTATGTCATATTAAAAGATTTGTGAGGATTCCTTGGTTATAAAAGCATTCTTTGGGCCTAAATTACAAGAAAAAAGAATTAGGAGAATTAGAGAGAGGAGAGTAGAAAATATTAGTTTAGGATTTTCAAAATAGAAAGCATCCAACGTTCCAAGATTGCCAAAAAAAAAAAAAAAGAAAGGAGGGGGTTTTTATGCTTTTATTGTTCTTTTGTTTCTTTTATGTATGATGAATGATTAATTAGTTTTGTTTTAGATATTGAGAGGCCTTAGGATTTATGTAATAGACATCTTTGTTCAATTCCATGATGATTCTCAATTTATGATGATTAAATTATGCTATTTTAATTGTAATAAATTAATATTCTAAAGTATTAATTTATATATTTGATATAGATTGAGGGATAGTATCACTGGAAAGAGTTGCACAAAATCATAGAGATATGATGACATAAGTCTTTAGGATTAAGGTCAAACTTAATGGTAAAATTTGTAAAGCAATATTGTGATCTAAGGGGTCTTAATTAAGAAGAGATTCTAATTAATTAACTAAAGATTAGATATTAATAGCTCAAGAGAGATTAATATAAATTAGGAATTCTCATTGTCTAATAAATTTGAGATGAGATTGATAGATTATAGAAGGGTGGATCAATATTTGAGCATGTTATTCTTACATTCTTTTGTGCTACTAATTGTTAATTAGTTTAGTTAGTTTAGTTTTTAATTTAGGGTTTAGTTAGGGTTTTTATTTAATTGTAATCAAGTGCTTGAATTGATAAGTTGGACAATAGAGAGAGGCAAAAGGTACTACTATTAACATATTAGTCCTTAGAGGTTTGATTTAGTCTTACCAGTATTATACTATACATGTACCTAGTACCCTTTCTAGTAAATATATATGCTTCTATTGGAAGTAAAGAGTAAGGAAGTGAGTACGTATATATCCAAGTTTTTTGCACTGTTACTAAGGACTATAATATTAAGAATGCCCTATTACTTTATTAATCTAGCTATTATTTTCTTTTCATTTGTTCTATTCTTCCTTCTTAATTATTTGAATCATTTCTAACTTACAATCCTATTCCTAGTTAGAGGAATTACCCTAGTTTTTTCTTAGGGAGGTCAAAATCAATAAAGAAATATGCTACCTCCAAGATTTCAGCAATCTTAGTATCAGCAAGAGAAGAAGCCTAATCAAGAAGAGTTGGTCACCAAGTTTATCAATACCTCTAAAACTTAACTCTAGGAGTAAGAAATTGTGTTGAGGAATGATGAAACTTCCATTCATAATTTAGAGACATATTTAGGGTAGTTAGCTAAGTTAAGGTTAGGAAGACCACGTAGGAATTTGTTAGGAAATACAGAAAGGAATCCCATATCTCTAGGATCAAGGAAGTGTTGATGAGGAAAGGAAGGACTAGGTTAAGATAAAAACGTCAAATAAGTGCTTCTTGGGAGGTTATCCAAGTTTCATTTAGAGTATCCTTTGTTTTATTTTGAGTGTTTAGCATTATTTAATTTATGAAAAAAAAATTTCAGAAAGGAAAATTATTAAAAAGTATATATATGTTACTTCGCCTGTATTATATTATGTATTTAGTAGCTTACTTTTAGTTTGGATAAGTTAAAAAGGTTTATAGCTTATATTTGGTTTTGAGTGTTGACAAGACTTAGGCTAAAGAAAACCATAACTAAGTTTGGATCTTTCGAAAAGAAATAAAAGATTGACATGCCTATGTTGGTCTCCCATGTGCATCATGGTCAACATGCCGATGTTGCTCTTATGTAAATGTGGAATCGATCTCCTTATATCTAGAAAGATATATGACACCTTATACGATTGTGTCAATGGTTGTGTAAACGGTTGTGTAAACATATATGGCTGTAATGAAGTGCAAACGACCGCGTTGCATAGGTAAGTTCAAAACCAAAAAGGTACGTAGGAGCTTAACTTGCTTGTGTTGCACCTAACTTTCTTAAAAGCCTCATCCTCATCTATTTCTTCTATTTTTTTTTTCTCTCACGCCATGCGTTTTGAAGTATTACACTACTTTCCACCAATGTCCACAATTCTTTTTCAATTTCTTAGTTGAATCCCAAATTTACGTATCTTTTTGTTCTCTCTCTCTTTCCATCTATGTTTAATTGCAGTTGTATTAACTGTCTTGGTGAATCCTTGTTTTTATACATAATTAGGTTTGGTGATTAAAGCATAGATTAGGATCCCGGTATTGCATGATTGTGGAATGTTTAATTTGAGTATTGATTATATTTATGAACACATGAGTTTTAACTATTTTCTTAGACATGGTTTAATTGTGTATAATTTCTAACATAGCATTCTTACTTAGATATTCATAATCTTTAGGTTTTATATGAATTTTTACACTTTATGTGTTTCTTCATATCAATTGTATGTCTTTTTGCAATGTGATAAATGTCAAGTTGTTGATAGGTTGATTTAATCATATTTTAGGATTTTATGGTTTTTTTACCATTATGGGAAGAATCATCTTATAGAAGCTTGATTTGAATGATGTTGTCTCGATTCACTTGGGCTATGAAATTAGGAAATAATTGGTTGTTTTGATTATGTGCTTTATCATAATTGATTAGTTTCTAACAATGCTCCATTAGTTTTATGTTTTAATCATTCTTCTTCCTACTTGTTAATTTCGTTTTACAATGTAAAGTTTTAAGTGTAAGGAAGATGTCCATTGGTTTTGAGCTTATGTGTTTAAGCTGGTTGAGTAAACTATGCTTAGAAGTAGACAATGAAGAGGAGACAATCCAAAACTTGAGATACCATAAGAGTAACATCCTATGCTTGCTTATGACTCTTTTCCACATAAGAAATTTTTTTTTGAAGTTTCAAAGGTAAAAGGTTGTGAATACTTGTTATATTGATTATATAGTACATGATCATATTCGTTTATATGCTTAGGTGAGGGCATTCATTAGTTTTGGATAATAGAATAGGTTATTTGAGATTAAATTGCCAATTTATAAGGAACTTACTCTTGAGTTCCTTATTGCATTTAAGCTGGAACATGATCATGTTTCTTATGGGATAGATAATTATATGGAGTTTTGAGTTAATGGAGAGATGTATTAGATGAATATAAATCAATTCTCTATTATTATAGATGAAGAGTATACCTAGTAGGACGAGTATATAGCATTGCCAATGAATTTAACCTAAGGGGTGAGTCATGAGTGAAAGGAATTATTGGAGAGAGTTGATCAATGACCCTATTTATAATCAAAAGAAGTTGAAGGCTTCTACTTTTCATGTTCCTATAAATAAGTATCTCCATAAGTTGTTGAGCCATAGCTTGACAAAAGAGGAGATAGCTTTGGAGAGATTAGTACATTAGGTATCTTGTATTTACACAATATGATCAAGAGAAGGCTGGTTCACAGGAGTTGTTTTAGCCCTTTTCCTCCTCAACAATCACATGATGCTAGAGTTAGAAATACTTATGTTAGGCCATCTATAATAAGATTGGTTAAGCAACTAAGTTTGTTTGATGATTACTATATGTGCATCTTTATTGTCACATGAAACTAATTAGGTTGGAAACTTTGCAATCCATATGAATGATGTTAGAGACCTACTTCCAAAAGAGCAACCTAATGATATGGAGGAGGATAAATATGATATACCATCACCAATGCCTCCACTATCTCCATAAGTAGATCCATAGATACATGAGCCATCAAGTTCTATTATACCTAAGACAAAGTCGTCCCATAATCAACCAGAAAGGAAAATGTGAGGTTGTTGAAGAGAGAAGACCAAATTTATTTTTATGTAGATTTTGTTAATAGGGCATTTTAGTAAATAGGCTGAAGGCCTAGATTAACATGATTGAGGCTTAAGCTTAACTCCTAGGGCCCAGCTCGAGTAAAAATTCCTCTCACCCTTTATAAATATAGGATAAGACCTAGGGAAGAAGGAATCTTTCTTTCACTTTTTCTCTTCCACTTGTATCTTTATAGTTTCTCTCACAATAAGTGGCTGTAAGTAATTGTATATCAGAACAAAAACCATCATTAATAGATTTATATGTATAGAGGTTTTGTTTTTTTTTTATAGCTTCAACTTCCATCATCATCTATGGAAGATGATGTTGATACTGAAGGGGAGAAGCATGATGAGTTTTCGTATAAACTAGAGTTTTGCTAACTTTTTTCTCCTTTATTTTGTGATTTTATGTACTTAGTAATTAGCAAGGGATTGGCCTTACTACAACCCTTTGCTGCTTTCGATGGATCTCAAATTATCAAATGAAGTGGTTTTTTGTTTTTCTTTTTTCTTTTCTTTGATGTTCTTACCCCTTTTCTTTGCTTTTTTTTTTTTTTTTTTTGCTATTATGTTCTTTCCAAGGTCTATATTAACTCAATTGAATGGAATTTTGCAATTTTAGAATCTAGTATCAGTTGTCTAAATCAAGGAAGCTTCAGTTTTCTTTCTTCTTTTCCTTTTTGTGTTTTGATTCTATTCGATTTTATTTTGTACAATAGGGATAATGTACAATTCTTGGAATAGGGAAGGAGTTAGAGTAATCTATATTTGATGTTGGATAGTTTTATAAAAGTACTAAGATTTACCTTACACTTGAGTCCATAGAGAATTCAATTAACCATTACATATCTAAAATTGATTTGGATTCAAATTGAAAGCAATTTCTCAGGTAATTTTTTTTTTTTCAATATTACTTGATCATGATGACTTTTTTATACTTTATTGGATTTGAAGTGTCAAATTTTAGTTGGGTAAAGTTACACATGATTTAAGTTTTGATTTTAAACTTTGAATTATGGCAATGTCGTTGATTAGGAGTTAGTCATCTATACTTTTAAGCTTGCTTTAATGTTTAACTTATTCTTTATAAATCTTTAGAACCCTATAATTTTTAGTAAATGAACAAATAAAATTTTCCTTTTGAAAGTTTTCTAAAAAATCAATAAAGTTAGAGTTAACAAATGATTAGAAGCTAATGATTTAAAATGAAGTTCTATAGTAGACCTTGTAGACTCAAGTAATTAAGTTTGTATGGTGTCTCACTTCTTTTCGAGGGAATAATGCTCGTTGACTTAAGTGACAAGCTTAGGTCATCAGTTGAAAGCTTACTATGTAGGTTAATAGAAAAGTATGAGAAAGCTTAACTTAATAAATTAAATGAAAGAAATAAAGGTAGATGGTTTGAAGGGGTATCTTAAAACCCGATAGCTTAAGGTCAAATAGTTAAGGACTTACTAACCAATGAAACATCTTTATAAAACGAAATGCTAGAAAAGGAAAAGAAAATTCTCTAATGAAAATCCTTTAATGAAAATCAATGCTAGAAAGATAATTTGGAGATGATTGGATGTAACATGTGCTCACCCTAAATTATCATGCCTAGTGAGATGGAAAAAGGAAATGTATACATCTTAGTTAAGTAATAAAGTATAGGTGACTTCTTTTCTGGTTAGTTGATGTTAAACTTGATTTCAAGTTTGTTAATCTTCGTTTAAATGATACAATAATACTATAACTAGCATGGATAAGCTTTTGAACTCTTATATGGTTTCTAGCGGTTAGTGTTTAGTACTTTAGTGTTTCAGGGGCATTGAGTTGTGATTAAGTAAGTTTACGTACAAAAGGTTGCTAAGTTAAATTTTTAATTTAATGATTTTTTTTTATGTAAATTGATAGAAGAATATATGCTCTTAAGCTTTTAATAGAATGTGTGCAATGTACGGTTAGATGTAATGGTGATTTAGGGAATTTATTGTCCTTCAAAGTTTTACTTGAGGACAAGTAAAACTTAATTATGGGGAAGTTTTGATGAGTTTATGTTTATACTTATTAATTACTAATTTTTTCAATGTTTTTATAGATTTTATGAATGTTTTTGTGAATATTTTAATGTTTAATTCGTTTACATTTTAATTTTAGATTTTTATAGGGAACTTTGTATGAAAGGGAGATAAATGTTGGAAAATTGCACAAAATTGGAGTTGAAATGGAGTGTTATGAGAGTTACACAGCCTTATAGCATTTGTATTCAAGCCATGTACAATTTAGATGAATTATAGTTGAGATTTAAAGCCATGTAAGGTCTCATGAAGTGTACATGCCTGCGTACTACCTGTGTTAAAGCCATGTACTAGTGAATTGCATTGTTTATTGAAGATTGGAGTTAGTTAGTCATATGGGGAGGTTTACACAGTTACATTAAGGCCAGGTTCTGCTAAAAAAATTACGAGGATTCCTTAGGTATAAAACCATTCTTTATGCTAGAATTGGGGAAAAAAAGAATTAGAGAATTAAAGAGAGACAATTAGAAAATAGAAGTTTAGGGTTTCAAAGTAGGAAGTGTCCAATAATGCAAGATTGCAAGAAAAAGAGATTTATTATTCTTTTATTGTGTTTTTGTCATTTTTTTTATTTCATTTATACATTATGAATAATTAGTTAGTTATTTTGTTAGATAGTGAGAAGCTTTAGGAATTCTGTAATCAACATCTTTGTTCAATTCAATCCATGATTCTCAATTTATTATGATTCAATTTTGCCATTTTTATTTCTATAAGTTAATATATACAAAGTATTAATTTACATATTTGATATAGATTAAGAGATTGTACATGTAATTAGATTTGCATAATTGGAAAGGGTTACTTGCAAAAATCTTTAGGATTATGGTCAAACTTAATAGTAGAATTTGGGTTTTAATTAGGAAGAGATTTCAATTAATCAACCAATTATTAGATATTAATAGATCGAGAGAGATATTGATACAAATTAAGAATTCCCATTGTCTAATAAATCTATGATGAGATTAATAGATTGCATAGGTTTTAAGGTAGATCAAATCTAAAGATATTATTTTTGCATTATTTTGTGCTATTGATTATTATTTTTGTATGCTTATATCTTGTTAATTAGTTTAGATAGTTTAGTTTTTAGTTTAGGGTTTTATTTTATTGTAATTATGAGCTTGAATTGATTAGTTAGACAGTAGAGAGAAGGAAAAGTACTAGTACTTAACAAATTAGACCCTATGTGTTTGGCTTGATCTTATCGGTATTACACTATACATGTACCTAGTATACATACTAGTACAAATATATGCTTTTGTTATAAGAACATGGAAGTAAGTACACATATACAAGTCCTCATCAAAACATTGTAGTTCATGTTGCTCGATTTTTATTGTTGGTGGAAAAATATGGTTAGGATGCTTACTTAAGGTACATTGTGGCAAAATGTGTTCTTGGTATAATTTGTCGCGACCCGAGGGAGGTAGTCGTGATAGTCGCCATATACCGTACAAAGGATTGTAGATTGAGTTCTCTTACAATCGATGACCCTTTAATACGATACATAAGGCTACAACTACTACTAACTACCAAGAGTGTGCAAGCTTAAGCAATAGCATTTCATGATGAATAATAATATAGAAAACATAACACATAATTTATGTGTATAAAAGTTTACAGATATAGCATTTGAAACATGTCTAAAGTCAGACTACATAAAAATTACATATTCAACTCTACATTTAGTCAAAAGTACTCTCTGTCCTCAAACAGCTCCCACATTGATCCTGTACAGAAAGCTAACCTCGGGCATACGACGGCCTGACTCCACGAATAAGTCAGCCTGTAAGAGAAGTCTACGAGGGTGTAAGCTTACTAGCTTAGTGAGATATTTTCCCTCAACCATATAGCAGTCAAGTTATACCATAGTTAAGTTCAACCAAATGAATGCATGAATAAGTAGTATGCCAAACGAATGCATGCAGGTGACTAGGTACTGCATGTAACTCAGATTTAACGCCCTCCGAAGTCAAGGTTGGAGATTCCTTGGTAAAATCAGATCCGGATATCATATTAGAAATTATTTCATAACGAAACTCCGTGTTTCGTATTTAAAATGTAATGGTACATCCATTACCAGCTTTATCAAAATGAGTTTTACATATGATTGTGAGTAGGTTTACGCAGCCCTCACTCACCCCTAAACGAAGGCCTCTGGACTCGACCCTTAGCCAGGCGATTGGCGCCTCCAACGCTTAGTCATCCCGCGGGCAAAGGTAAGGTCATATCACACGTGCGCACTATACGAAATCAATAACATTCAATAATCAACCCAAGTATGGCCTCTCATTACCTCCGTGTAATGTGACTGCCCGGAAATAGTTATGTAGTGCATGATTCATAAATGATCCAAGTTAACTTTTTTAGTCGAATAAAAGTTATGTCATATTTAATCAGTGATCATTCTAAGTCATAAACAATCAATCTGTTGAATCTACTATGCATCAAACGTTATATTATTGAACTTTAAAGTAGATTCACAATTCACAACAATTATCATGCACAAGCATAACCCAACCCCATACACATTCATTTATACATCATAATTTAGATTCACTATTTACAAGCACAAACAAGTATGGAATCATAAGGAAAAACTCACTCGGCTATGGCTAGTTCAGAGATCGTAATAGTCGGTGGGCAGCTCAAGGTCAATATCGAGATCACTTGAGAATAAGGAAAATTTGTAAGATAGGGAATTTAAAACTAATTAGAGTTATAATGTGTAAGGTTTATTTCACTTAGTTACGTGAAATTGTCGATTCGAGCTTTTTATCGAATCACGTGTAACTTTTTCGTTTTAGCTCGGATTGTTATGAATTTATAGTCCATTTTGATCGTTTTCGAGCGTATTTTCCCGTAACGAGGTCCATTTTAGACGTTGTGACTCATAACTTAAATTGTGATACAAAAATATCACAAAAATTATTATTTAAATTTAAAAATTATAAAATATTGATTTTCGCTTTTTCTTAATATATTTATAGGTTAATAATTATTTAAATCATGTATTTGTTATTTTTATTATTTTGGGTATATTTTCCTATTTTTCTCCTTTTCTTATTTTTTTTTTCTTATGTACCTTACTATTATACATATATATATATTCCAATACTTATAATATATAGTTTATGATTTATGTTATCGTAAAATCATGAATTACGGTATTATATATATACATGTATACTATATAAATTACACATATGATATATGTATATGTATTTATTGAAAGTATACTCTTATACATATATAAATATATATATTCGGCATACATTCATATAATTACATACATATATATATATTCGGCCTACATACCTATAAATACATATATATATGTTCGATATACATATGCTTATATATAGTATTTATCATTTATCATAAAATATATATATATATATATATATATACAATACATTTCATACATAATATACCGTATACTATATTACTTATACCCTATATTATATATATATTTATGTGTCTCATACTACTACTTATGGAAGTATGTTAATATATGTATATATGTACTATACTATACGATTATATATGTATATATATACTAAAGTAATTATACAAGAATACTCACATATATATAATTTCGGTATAAAACATACATATGTACTATAGTATAAAATACATAATACTCATTATATGTATTCCGACAAATATACATAACACATCTACTCATGTATAATATACCTATGTACATACATGTATACATATCTAATCTTATACATACATACACTACTTAATTTATGTATTAGTGTACATATACAATATTATATTTATAAGAAAATACTCTACAAATACTATCTTTATACATATATATACTATATATAATATACATCTACAAATAAAATACTTACCTAGTCTTTTAATTTCTTTCTTTTCCTTTCTTCTTCTTTCCTTCTTCTTTTTCTTCCTTCTTCTCTCTTTTCTTCCTCTCTTTTTTTGTCTTACGGTTTCATTTGCTAAATGTGTCCAGAATATTGTTTTCTTTTCTTTTTATTTTACTTGTTTATTAGCTTAGATTTTACGCCAAATCTTTGATATTAATTGCAAGAGTTTGTTTGATTAAATGTTCAACACCTGGCAATTACATTTTATCACGTGGGCTGCTGGTCTTTAGATCTTTAGTTTGCTAAATGTAGTTTACGTCTTGTGCAGGGAAGGGGTTGAATTCGACATGAAGAGAAGAATTGAGATAAATTGAAAATAGTAGAGAAGGAAAATGAAATTTATTAACAAATATGTGTAATTTTTCGAATCATATAAATTATAACAAATTTCCTCGTAGATTAGTTTTCAAAATTCTGTGAAATTTTATCAATTTAACTGGTACCTATTACAATTATAATTTTTACAAGTTATTATAGTAATTTCATTACACTGTCGTACAAACACGCGATTTAGTCAAAAATTACATTCAACTATAATTTTATTATAATTATATTGCTATTGTGTAATATTTAACTATTTTATAGGTTTACGTTTATGATTTTAGGGTCTCGAGCAATTTTGAGTTTGGTTTTGATTAATGATGCATAAACTAGTTTTAAGGTTTTAGTAAGCGATTTAGGGTTTTGATAAATTCCGAAGGTTTTGTTATCAGTGTTATATTTGATTTATTAAACTTCATTTTCTTTTATTATTATTAGCCTTATCGACTTATTGTACAGTTTAGAACACTCGGACTCGAGTTAAGGTTCAACTACTGTTTTTCCTAGGGTTTACATGATTAGAGATGGATTTTATTTTGTTGAGGGATATCTCATTAAGAGAGGAAGACTATGCTGTATGCATCCCAAATTGTTCAATTAGAGAATTGTTGGCCAGAGAAGATTAAGCTAGAGGTTTGTTAGGACATTTCAAAGAAAAGAACATCTATAAACTATTAAAAGAGCATTTCTATTAGCTAGAAATGATGAAGGATGTACAAAAAGTGTTAGGGACGTGCGTGGTATCTAAGAAGGAAAAATAGAGGAGAGAACTCTCTAGAGCGTACTCACCACTACCCATAAATGCTTAGCTATGGATTGATCTTAATATGGATTTTTTCTTAGATTTATCTAAGATGGTATTGAAAAAAAAAAAAAACAGACTAAATAATGCCCATTATTGACTAATTTCACAAAATGTCTCATTTTATACCCTATCGCAAAGTTGATAATGCTTTACATGTTGCTAACATATTCTTATAGGAAATAGTTAGGTTGTACAACATTCCCTATACTATTATTTCAAATAAGGACCTAAAGTTCCTTAATTTCTTTTGGAAGGTGCTATGAAGAAGGTCAAGCATCAAGCTCATATTCAGCATATCTTACCATCCTTAAATAGATAAGTAAGCTAAAGCTATCAATCGTACTTTAGGCACCTTGCTTGAAGCAACAGTTAGCATGAACCTTATTGATTTTAGGATTTTTTTTTCTACTTTTTATGAAGTTCACTTACAAATGATGTACACATAGTACCACTGATAAGTCTCATTTGAGGCTTTATATGGGTATAGTCTAAGCATACCCATTGATTTGCTATGTATACTAGCTTTAGAGGAGCAAAGTTTAAGTGTTGTTAATAAAGGATAGGAGATTCAAAGCTACATTAAAATGTCTTAGAAGACATTGCTAAGAGTCACCAAGTAGCAATAATAAGGAAGCCGAGGAAGAAAGGCTATGACATTTAAGCTAGGAAATCTAGCATGGATTCATCCAAGGAAGGAGAGATTTCATAGTTACAGGAAGAGCAAGTTATCATCAAAAGTAAATGGTCCATTCATAAATCTAGAAAAGATTAATGACAATGCCTATAAGCTTGGACTCTCGAGGATTGTGGTGCCTCTACAACCTTTAATATTAGTGATCTATTTCCTTGAATTTTAGAATAGGAAGACCAGCTAAAAGACCCACTAGATCTTGAGCACAAATTTTCAATACCTTCAAGGAGATGATAAGGATCCAATCCTAAGTCTAATCATTAAGGTGTGCACTTAAAGGCTTTAGAACCATACTAAGATAATTTTAACCCATCAATCATTAGAGGACAAGTTTGCTTTTGTACATTCCTATACACTGTTTCACATTTCTTATGGGGAACTCATTTTATCCATTGCTTTGGTAAAGGAGCACCCAAACAGACCAATCAAGCCAAACCTTTACAATTCTACTATATCAAAGGAAACTGTTTAGGTAGTACGCAATGCACCATTAGGATGGTAAAAGACTCTGTACATCATTTAGATCATATGAAGGAGCAACCCAAATGACTAAGCCAAACTAAGCAAGAGTAACATTAGAGAGTCGCAAAGCAGAAGTGACCAACAAGACCAAGAGACTAACCAAATCGAGAGACCAAACTAGCTTATCCCTAGAGCACTTTCAATTGAGTAGACAAGGGTACAGTAGGGTAGTTGGAACTATGAAGAGTAAACATCCTTTTGAAGCGATCTAACCTAACCAACTCAACTAGTTTAATCTAATTTTACAAGAAGAGTATTAAGCCTACTTGGGAGGTTCGACCCACTCATTACACAAAAATAAATAAATAATTAATTAATTAATATTCAAACCCTAATACAATTCTCAATACACCCAAGAAGAAAACTTATGCCTCTTCTCTCTCTATTCATCTCGCTATCTCTTTATCTAGGTTTTCAGTTTTCTTAACTTCTCTTTATCAAAATGCAAATTTTGTTCAATGATGAATCTATTAATAAAGATCTCTTGATTAAGTTTACTAATACAATGTTTTAATGTTTATTTGCAAGGTACTGTAAAAGATGGATAGGAAGAGGGAGGCCTCTAAAGTTTGAGTCTCAAAGCAACTCCAAAACTAATTGCTTAGGTAAAGGGATCATGCCCCTAAGATCTGTATGTTCCCCTTTTTATATTTTGTTTATGGTTGTTAGTATTTTGTTATACATGTTAACTACTCTATAAGAATCAACTAATTGTAGTCAGAACATTATTATGCAACTCCTTCAAATATTGAGGTCTTCTATTGTTTCTCTTCAGTTATCTTTTGTTCATTTGTAACTCTTTCTATTGATGCATATCATTTTCCCCTTTCATTTGAAAATTGACCTTATCCTTAAGGTGAAAATTCGAGTAATCGTGTAGAAATTTTGAAAGATCTATCCATGTAGAGTCTTCTAAATCAAGCAACTCCTACTGCAGCAACACCTATTTCACTATTTGTCATTGTCAATGTAGATCCCTTACATATAGAATAGTAAGAGGCTTCTAGTGATCTTAGCACATCCATATTACCCTTAGCTTTTTTTGGCAATAAAATATGAAATATTGGATGTATTCGAGATCCTTTTGGTAAAGCCAACTTATAAGCTATTGGTCATAGCCTTTCTAATATCAAAAGAGGACCATAATTTTCCTAGACAACTTATAAGACATTCAATTGGCCACTATTAATTGTCTATATGGATGCAATTTAACATGGACAAAGTCCCCAACTTAAAACTCTTTGTCTGATCTTTTCTGATTTGCAATTGTCTTCATTCTTTGTTGGACTTTCTACAAGTTTTTTTCAACAACTTTAAAAATCTCATCTAGATCAAGCAACTCTTGATCTACTACCTCCACCAAACTATTGTTATATATATAGTTTAGTACATTTAGTAGTTCTCTTCCATACAATGCTTGAAACAATGTCATGTTATTACTTCTATGATAGCTTATGTTGAAACAAAATTTTAGCTCAAACTAAATATTTTGGCCATTCCTTAGGTCTATCCACCATAAATGATCTCAAATACTGTTCAATGCATTTGTTCATAACTTCAGTTTGACCATCCGTTTGTGGATGATAAGCAGAGCTCATTTGAAGTTATGTACCACTCAATTGAAAGAGCTCCTACTAAAAGCAACTCACAAACACCTTATCCTTATCACAAATAATAGACCTAGGTATTCCATACAACTTAACCACGATGTCCACAAAGAATCTTGCCACCATTTTGGCAAGGATAATGAAGGATGTAAATCATGTAGTGGAGACGTGTTTGTTATGGAAGAATAACGACGAAAAGGAACCCGTTGGGGTATACACTTCTGCCAATACCTAGCAAATCCTAAACCAATCTAAACATGAACTTTGCTCTTAGGCTACCATGGACTGTCCAACAACATAACTCTATAATAGTTGTAGTAGAACGGTTTAGTAAGATGGCCCATTTCATCCCATGTTAGAAGACTTGTGATGCTTCACATGCTGCTAACCTTTTCTTATAGGAGATCATGTAGCTTCATAGAAATTCCCATAACATAGTCTCAAATCGAGACCTAGAGTTCACAAGATTCTTTTAGAAGAAACTATGGTAAAGACTTGGGACAAAACTAATGTTTAGCACCTCTTGTCACCACCATACAGATGAACAAACCAAAATGGTGAACAAAACTATTTGGACCTTGCTACAAGCTATTGTAGGAAACAATTTACATAATTGAAAATTATGCCTTCCTTTTGTAGAGTTCACCTTATATATGTCTTATAGTTCTACCACATAATTACATTTAAGGTCGTTTAAGGCCATCATCCTAACCTTACCTATAGGGATGATAGTGGGCCAACTACTAAGGAAAAGAACCTTGAAGGAGGACAACAAGCCAAAGACTTCAAGAGACTTCATTAGAAGGTGATTAAGCAATTTGCCTAAACAATGGCTAAACAAAAGGAGATAAAAAATAGAGGATGGAAGGTCATAAACTTCCTATATGAAGACTTAGTGTGGGTACACTTCAGAAAGGATCGGTTTCCTAGTCGTACGAACAATAAGTTGTCACTTCAAGTTGATGGACCCTTTAGGATTAAATAAAAGATCAATGACAATACCTATAAGTTATACTTGCTACAATGGTACAGTGTATCCCCTACATTTAATGTGTTTAACTTGACCCTCTACATCTCGAATGAAGGTGAATCCAATTGAGTTCAATAACCCATAGGAGCTAATGGGAATATAACCTTCCCCACTATCAACTTGACCTACTCTTAATCATTGTTGACCTTAACATCAATCTAATTGACCTCTATGATGTCCAAACCGACCTCCGAGTGGAATATGCTAAGCTTAGGGATGATCAAAGGTTGACTATAGGGACTCCATAACCTATCCACCTGAGTACTCAATGAGCAAATGATTGAGGATTAGCTAAGCTATGCCTAAGTCCTCCCCTCTCACCACTAGTCAAGCTATTCCTTAGTTACTTATGCTGTCGAGCCTTGCCTAAGCTTAAACTTGGACCAATACAACTTGAATAATCTGATCTTCTACTTACATCCCCTGACTCCAAGCTATGCCAACCAATTGCTAGCTTATCTCTTATGAGTGCCTTAAGCCACCTTAAAAATGCAATAGCCATAGCATCCATACTTCTTTGTTTGTTTATATCAGGTGACCAATCAACATTTAAAGGATATATGTTTTGATCCAACATAATAGGTGTCCTCCAATGTGATCCTTTTCCTATTATTCCTTTTGTACCTCACATTGTATACATGTATTTCCTACTTTTGATCATACTCTTTTAGTCTTTTCCCTTTCTAGAATGTTTCCTTAATTAGCAACTATATAAGGGATTGTAAAAATGTACAATGCATATATATCTCTTACATTAGTACTAAATATACTCCCTTTCATTTACTCTTATCTAATTCTCTTTGACAAAAAATTAGCAGTGAATGCCTTCATTTCCTTTATTCACGAGTCATATTGAGTGGACAAAGTGAGTCTAGTTATAAACTGATACAAAATATGGGAGTGACATTGTTAAAATCATACAACATAGGGGCATGAGAAAGTAAAAAAAGCCTAGTATCTTCAAGGTACTTTTAATATTGTTCAGCTAACTTAAAGTAGGGGCCATTCATAGTGGAATCACAAGTAGATTTTAGGGGGGAGTTAGAATAGTCTTGAACCTAGAAGCCTACAAAACAAAGCATTAACAGAAAACTAACAAGCAATGGCTATCATGATAGCCTAAGGCCTTAGCGCATATGTTTTCTTCGTTGGAATGGTTATAGTGAACCTAATCCCATTAAAAAACAAAGCACTTGATTTAGCTTTAGTCGGTTTCATTATGTTAAGGGTTTTCCTCTTATCTACCCTTCCCATGGTTCTATCCTTACTAGAATGACTATATGTAGTCAAGAGGAACTTCATACGCTCTCAACTTTATAATTGAAAGAAAAAAACCATGGTAAAAAGAACCGAACTACCAATATTGCTTTGATTGCAAGTGATTCAGGATTCACTCCAAAAGAATAAGAAGGACAACTGTCTCAAGTACAATGGTTAGTTGGAAAGCCTTTCAAGCTAATCTCTTTTCAAATTTCACCAATGCTACTACCATGGGATTCCTAATCCACCTCTTTCCTATTTTCCTTGACTAGTTAGTTTGGTATCTATGGCTACCAATAATTGCAATCATTCTCCAAGGTTACTTTATTAGGCGATATGCTTAATTTAATAGTTTCCTACTTAAGGTATACTTTCTAGGAAATGGAAGCTATTGTTTGATTTCTCTTATGATATTTTGAGTTTGACAATTGTGGAAATCGTCTTAGCAAAAAAGAATGAAAGGGGAAGGAATACAACTTTGATAGGTTTACAGACAAAAGGAGTATGTGGAATTACATATAAGTCTAACTCTCCTAAGATAGCCACTTTCCTAATACCTAAGCTTACTCACTGAAATGATAGCTAGCCTAAAATCCTTAAGCTTGCTATGAGGCTATTAGATAGTTTACCTTTCTTCTCTAACTTGCTTTATTCACGACTAAGGAACTTTTTTAATTATAGTAAGAAAGGAAGGGTATTAACCAAAATGGTTTTTATTCAAGCCCTAGGAATTTGAAACTTAATTGGTACTCTAGATCATTTAATGATGAAGAAAATGCACATCACCATTGATATTTATTTGTTTACATTACACCATGGGTTCTTCACTTCAATAGTGGCCCATAGCAATTGTTTGATAAACTTTCATAATAAGCCTTCCTCTTTATGTCTTAGGGGCAAAGGACCCCTTACCAGCTTTTTGAATAATTTCCATCATAAGACAAGTCAGGTTTTACAACTAGCTATGGATCGACGTAGGGGAGATAAGCATCCAACGCAATTAATTAGATAATACGCAAAGGACTGTTTTTTACTCTCTTAAATATCAGATTTTGTTGAGAAGAAGGGACAACCATTCAACTCAAACTGCTAGTCTTAGACCTAACAAGCTAAAATCAAATAGCTTATATAAGTAGATTGTTTTTAGAAATCGTTCTTCTAGTCTCTCTTAAGACATGGAATTTGGTTCTTTGCTTGAAAGTGACTTCTTACTATACTAATTAGACTTCATGCTAGTAATAGGAGTCAAAGAAGTACCACTTCCCTATCTTAAGGGTAGACTAAGATCTATCTATCTTATAAGTTATTTCCTCCTTAGATCTCCTAATAGGCATTAAACACTTTCTATACATGAGCTTTATTCTATCAAACCTCGCTTAATACAAGATATGGTGAGTAACATCCATGGTTCGACTCTCGGGTTTGCTTACTTCTATTCTCACTTTCTTCTCTACAAGAAGGACCCATTAAAGTACTTGGTAAGCCATAGTGATTACTAAGCATCTTAAGCACACTAGAGCTACCATGTGTCTAGCATCCAGATGTCAGTTACAAAATATAAAAAGTTGTAGAATACTGCAACAAATAAGAGGGGGGAGGCATTTTTAGGGTTCAAACTCATTTTCTCTCATAAGGATTACTCTTTTAAGTAGATTTAAGGTCATTTTAGCATATTTTACATATATTTTAATATTTTTTAGTATAGTAAAGCATTTTGAACACGTTTTCACCTTGGATTTGTGGAGATTTTAACATTGAAGATTTGGGTTTTTTAAGTTCTTAAGGTTCAACTTGTTGGGTGATTTCTAAACCATTTATCTAGCTGATATTGATGATGCTAATGTTATTTCATTGTCGTTTATTACTTGTTTTTGCTATTTCCATGAGTGCTTAGTTATTTATGAGTAGGTTTTGTGATGTTTTGATAGATTAATGGTCTAATGTATTGTTATTTGAGTATATGCATTGATGTTTTGTTGAACAAATAGTGTAATACTCTTAAAGGTTTGCTAAATTGCTTGAGCAAAGGGTTTAGTAGACATAAGTTTTATGAATGCCTAACCTAGGATTTGAAACTGTATTAAAGAATATCACGAGTGTTTTTACCTAAATTTATGGCCAAGAATTTAGTCAAAATCTCTTGAATTCTCTTGTTTTATATGGTTGCAAGTATGGGATATGAGCTCGACTAAGCAATTGGCTCATATTCATAACTAGGGTCTTTAGTTGGTAACAAAAGTTATTCTAACTGATAATGTAAGAGAATGTGTTGTAGTGGGGTTCTTGCCATATAGTGAATTTTGTTTACCCAACTAAGGAGATGGGTTCAAATGAATTCCACTAATTTCTACAAATTGTATAATATAATCATATTGACAATTGTATGCCACTAGTCCAAATAATAAGTCATCACAAATTGATGACTTTTATGATTGTTGATTTCTTTAGTTATTTAAAGTTCCTTATTAATATGTTCTCATCGTATCAAACATGAATTCAATCAGCCTAGCTTAAGATAGAAAGTTTTGAATCTAGTACTTAGCTAACTCACCAATACTATACTACAATTACGATTGAGTGCCTATATATGGAACAAAAGTTATAATTTATAAATTATAAGCATTTTTATAAGGTTTTCATTACATTTGTAGGATCTAATTGTGCTCCGTGTCCATATTTTTCAAATTATCAAAGAATGTAATATAAACAATTAAAAATAAAGAAAGAAGAAAATATCAAAGATTCATAACCAATTAAAAATCTACACTAGCCTAGTGGATTTGGTTCATTGTGGTTTATTAAACTTGTTGAGAAATTTTAGATACAAATTGCTTTGAAAATTTCCTTTCTAAAAATTTATTGAGACAAAAGTTCTATTTTGTCTCCATGTTTTACAATCTAAAGTTTTTGAAAATGTAGAAAAATACACATTTAGCCTTTGACATTTACTTATCTTTTCTATTTGAATTTTAAGATTATATTTTTTTTTATTTGAATCGTCAACATTTTTAAACTTTTACAAAAATGGAATTTTATTAGCTCCATTAACCTTTTTGTCCATCATTAATACATGCCAACTTCTAATAGGTACATAATGGCATTTGGCTAGTTATGCCAATGTCTAGATTGATTAACCACCACCTACAGGGTTCTCAACTTAATGGGTTTGAAGATGATTACACCAAATTTTCCATCTTTATCTTTTTGTATTTTTGTTTATTCTCTAACATAGTACTCAATAAATATATATGTAATAGTGTCTTATTAAATCAATTTGTAGACTAGGAAGTTGATGCATGTAAAAGGTGGAAGAGAAATTTAGTTGAGTTAACAAAAGTCCAATTCTAAAAAAGTTTGCAAACATTTAAAGCTCAAATAAAGAAGAAAAAAAAAAGTTAGTGACTCAAATAGGATCTACTAAATAGAATCTTTGCCATGGAACAAACTAATATTTTTTATTCATTATATTCATTCAATGAGTAATTATGTTATATAACCATTTCATATCTAAGGATGCCGTTAGGTCAAGTTTAGAACAGGTTTCATAAAACCCAAGCCTAAACTAATACTTTGTAGATTTTCCAAAACTTATCCTAAAATCTTATAATGGTTTTTTCTTTCTTTCTTTTTTCTTTTTAAATTCATGACTCTATAGTTTTACAATAGTTATTTGAGCTTTTACAATAACTTAGATTTAGTTTAGTACATGAAGCTTATAAATATTTAATGAAGCAAAGTCATTCAAAATGAAAACAAAATCCATTTTTTTTTCTTTTATTATTGGACATGCTTGTGATGAATTATGGATGATGATGAGATTGTGAACGTCAAAGGATGAAGGTAGATGATTATGACTATGAAAATTGAGATAAGAATTATTTGAGATGAGACAAGAGATAGCCTATAGAGATAATAAGGTGTAGGGTAAGTGTGAGAGACAAAAGAGACTAGAGATAGTGACTGAGTGAAAGTTTATGGTTGTTTAAAAATTATTGTCTTATCATTTTTTATTTGTCATATGCATATAGTAACAACTAGCCATTTGTTATGTGTTTTTCTATTGGGTTTAGATTTCCTATTAGATTTTATTTAATTTCTAAAATCCTAATTGAAACCCTATAGAGTTTTGAAACAAGGCCTAAAATCCATCTTAAAACCCTATAGCGTAATTGTCAGGTTAAGCGGATCAGGTTCCTTATAGCAACCTATCTCCTGACCTGCTTGGTGGTATCCTTATTCATTTCAAATAGTTTCATTTTCTTTATTTTAGATGCTGACATCACCTATACAAATACTTCTACTATGTATTATATTAAATTATATAATAGCATATGATATTATATTATATTTAATTTTAATATCACAATTTGCACCTCAACTTTGTCATTTTTACAATTATATATATGAAATTTTGATATGTTTTATTATACACCAAATTGAAGATTTAATTGTTATTATATATACATCAATTAGCTTTAATTTACATCGTTAGTCCAGTCAACACAATTAGTCAATGGAGTGGTTGCTTATAGCCTTAGAAAGGTCATACACCTTCGATAGGTAGCCAATAGTCACCGCTTTCAAAACAATGGTCACGACATACTTAAAAAATGTAGATCATGAGACTTATTGGCTATTGTAGGTGGCTATCGACGACTTTTGAGGGTTACTCAACCTCTAAGGCTATAGGTAGCTATCCTGTTGATTGATCATGCCAAATAGACTAATGTTGTAAATTAAAGTTAACTAAGATATAAATAATGACAACTAAATCTTTAAATGGTATATAATTAGATAAGTTGAAATTTCGAGTATATAATTGGATAAGTTGAAATTTCGAGTATATAATTGTAAAAAGTAATAAAATTGGATGTAAACCATAACATTATCCCTATATAGAGAAAGTGAAAAAGATCCTAATAATTGAAAAGAAACAAAATAGCCTTACTTGAATCTTGATTCTACAGTCTTCTACCAAAGGATACAAGTTTTGCAAATGTATGGAAGATGAGACGAGAGAGTAAAAATGAGCTATATTGTTTTCATTGTCAGTTAAGTTTGTTACAAACCACTGCATTAAGTATTTATACAGTAAGAGACACATGTAAAATAGTAAGCCATGTTTGTAAGATAATTATGTTGTATAGGAGTATAAGTTTAACACCCCCTCCTTAAGTTAGACTTTGTAAAAGTCCTAATATGGGATAAAAAAAAAAAAAAAAAGAAACCCAATTGTTTCTCATTTACTGATTTTGTCATGAAGTCAACTATTTAGAACGAAGAGGAAACATATGTAAGCTGAATGAAACCGGATTCAATATGATCTCGTGTGAAATGAACATCTATCTCAATGTGTTTTGTACATCCATGAAAGCATGGATTTTCAGCGAATATCTTTGCTAAACAATTATTTGTGAATAGAGGAATGGGAAACTAAATAGAAACGTACAAATCCTTGAGAATGAATGAAGTCCATAAGAGTTCTTTAGTAGATGTGGTGATACTTTTATACTTAGCTTTAGTAGATGAAGTTAACACAATAGCTTGCTTCTGTATCTTTCATGCTATTAAAGAAGTATTAAGCAAAATATAGAACCTCGATAAGGATTTTTGATCTACTTTACATACACCCCAATCAACGTCTGAGTAAGCAACTAAAGATAAAGAACTATTAAATGAAAAAAATAAACCTTGATCAATAGAA
This sequence comes from Lumnitzera littorea, assembly GCA_024138015.1. NCBI lineage: Eukaryota > Viridiplantae > Streptophyta > Magnoliopsida > Myrtales > Combretaceae > Lumnitzera > Lumnitzera littorea. Next base: position 40,998,592 of record JAMXBB010000007.1, on the reverse strand, counting down.
CCCTTAAGATAGCGCAAAACATGTTTGGCTACTACTAGATGTATAGTTCTTGGATTAGAGACAAATTGACTTAACTGCTGCACTACAAAAGAAAGATCAGGTCTTGTGATGGTTAGGTACAACAAATGACCCACCAATCTTTTATAAGCGGATAAGTCTTCCAGTTGGTGCCTAGATTCATTATCCAAGTGAACTTGAGAAGGAAAAGGTGTAGCAGCTAGTTTACAACAGTAAACCCTACATCATTGAGGATATCCAAAGAGAATTTCCTTTGATTTAAAAGGAAACCTTTATCCATTGACAAATCTCGACCCCTAAGAAAAACCATACCTCACCCATATCCTTTATAGTAAAAGCATTGTCAAGCTGATGTTTTACCTTAGAAATAGCAAAAATATTATCATTAGTGATTAACACATCATTGACATAAATTAGAATAGCTAAGAAACCTTTGGAATCTGATCTTGTAAATAAGCTATAGTCATTTTTCGATTGTAAAAATCTTAAGGAAGTCAAAAACTTCGTGAATTCCTTATTCTATTGTCATAAAGCTTGTTTTAGACTATACAATGATCTAATAAGTTTATATACTTGATTAGGAGCAGTCAAAGTATAACTTGTAAGAGCTTACATATAAATTTCTTCCTTAATATATCCATACAAGAATGCATTATTCACATCTAATTGGTGTATATACCATTTGCATATAGCAACTATAGCCAATAATATACGAATAGTAGTAAGTTTCTCTACAAGAGAAAAGGTATGGGTATAGTCTATGCCTTTGTGTTGATTGTAACCTTTAGCTACCAATCACGCCTTGTATCTTTCAATAGACCCATCAGCTTTGTAATTTATTTTGAATACCCATTTACTACTAATAGCCTCTTTTCCAGGTGGCAAATTTGTTACAACCGAAGTATTATTGGCTTCTAAGGCAAGAAGCTCCTTATTCATTACCTCTATCCATTTAGGATCATGCTTAGCTTCATCATAATTTCTTAGCTCTTGGATAGTAAGAACATTAGCTAATGACACAATGTAATCTTTAGGATAATGGGCTAAAGAATGTACATAAAAAATATGATATAAAGAAGAGATGGAGGAGTGAAAGGATGTTGTAGCCATTGATGCATCTGCTTGAGCATCACAAATGAAGTCTTTCAACCAAGCAAGCGGTCTCCTAACTCTTTCTGAGACTCGAGTAGGAGGAATAGTATGTTGATAAGGAAGATAATTTGATTGTGTAATGGTTGTAGGTTGAAATTAAGATTCACAATCTATTAATGAAGGTTCAATTAGTGGAAAAAAAATTAGTTCAAGGGAAGCTAGTGGTTTCTAAGTGCCATTTCTAAAAGGAAAAATATCTTCATAAAAATAAACATCTTGACTTATGAAAATTTGATATGTGTTTAAGTCATAAAGCTTGTATGCTTTTTGTCTACATAGATATCTTAAGAATACACATCATCGACTTCTAGAATCAAATTTGCCCCTAAAATAAGGTATTGTAGAAGCATAACAGAGACATCCTATAACATGAAGATGATTATAATTGGGTAGTATTTTAAATAGAACTTCATGAGGACTCTTCCAATTGTGTATTTAGGTTTGCATTAGATTTATGAGATAAGTGGCACTCAAAATACATCCTCCCCAAAAATATTTTAGAAGATTAGCGTGAGCTCAAATAGTTCTTGCCGTTTCTAACAAGTGTCTATATTTTCTATCTACTACCTCATTTTGTTAAGGAGTGTAAATGATACTCTTTTGATGAACTATACCAAGTTTGCTAAACAATTCTTAGCATTCATTACCTAGGAACTCAGTATTATTATCTGAACAGACATATTTTGGTGTAGATTTGAAGTGATTGTTGATATAGGTAAAAAACTTAGAAACTATAGAAAGGACTTCTGATTTGTATTTTCAGAGAAAAGTCTAGGTACATTTAGAGTTATCATCTACAATAATAAGGAAAAATTTTTCTCTAGAAATAGATGATGTATTATATGGCCCCCATACATCCATTTGTAACAAATCAAATGGATATGATGAATGTGAATGACTAACAGAAAATGGCAATCAATGACATTTAGAGAGCATACAAGCATCACAAACAAACTTTGAGTTAATATACTGATTATTCTTGACTAAGTGTTTGAGTTTAGAAATGGATATATGACTAAGTCTACTATGAAACAAATCTAAAGACATGTTATTATTATCAATCATGTCTTGGCTATAGGAATTTACATTCTCTATTTTATTAGAATAATAAGAAACATTAGAAGTTCGATGACAACTTGCTGGGTAATAATGTGACTTCAAAATGTATAGACTAAATAAGGCATCAGCTTAAGCAACAGTATCTTTAGAATGAAGGTCTTGAAATAAATGAGATTAAAAGTAATAGTCATATGGTGTAAACCCCGTAAATTTAGCTATTTTGAGTAGAATTGAGCCCTAATACTATAGATGACTTGAAGAGTCATTAAAGCCGAACAAGATAAAAATGTAATAAATCATAAAATTTAAATATATTATAAGTAGTAAAAATCTTAGAAATTGATTAAAACCCTAAATCGTATACTAAAACCCTAAAATTGCTTTAAACACCATTAATCAAAATTGAACTCGAATTTGATCAAAACCCTAAAATTATAAAAATAAACCTATAAAATAGTTAAATATTACTCAATAGTGATAAAATTATAGTCGATTGCAATTTTCGACTAAATCGCCTATTCATGTGAAATTAAAACAAAATTATAACTGGTAAAAATTATAATTATAACTGGTATCAATTAAATTGATAAAATTTCATAAAAATTTAAAAATTAAGTTATGATGAAAATTGTTATAATTTTTATGTTTAAAAAATTACATATAATTATTATTAATTTTTATTTTCCTTCTCATTGTTTTTCAATTTATCTCTTTTCTTCCTTTCCTTTCTTTCTTTATTTCTCATGTTCTGGAAAACAAATGAAGCAGCCACATGAGGAATTAAATGGACATGTGTTAAGTATATAATAAAAGAGAAATGGAAATGATTAATTTTGTCATGTTCTCATTAATTGGAAATTATCTTAGTTTACATTTTAAGCTACCAATCATGTGAGCAAGGGAAGAAAATGTAAATCTGGAAAAAGGAAAAAAAATTATGCACAAACACAAAAATCTAGGAAGCAAACTGTGAGGGAGAGAAAGAAAAAGAAAGAAGGAAGAAAGGAAGAAGAAAAGAAGAAGGAAAAGAATAAGAGAAATTAAATAAATAGGTAAGTAATTATTTTAGTAGTATAGATGTATAATATGTAGTGTATACATGTATAAATATAGTATTTATTTTTCTACATATAACATTACTAATACATGTCTATGTGCATAAATATTTGATTTAATTTTATATATATATAAGGCTAGTTATGTATACATGTATGTACATAGGTATATGGAAAAGTATGTATTATGTATTTTTTTTAGTATACATATGATNTTATGTATAAATACAAATACATGAATATATATATATGTACATAAGAGTATGTTTATTTTTATAAAATAAGTATATACATACATATAGCATGTAACATATATTATATATATGTAGTATACCGAAAATATATATAGATATATATATGTATGTATAAATCGTGAAGTACATAAATAATAAGAAAATGAGATATAATAAAAATAATAAATGTTATAATAATAATAATAATCATAATAAAGTAAAAATCTCAAAAATAGGAAAATATACTCAAAATAATAAAAATATCAAATATATTATTTAAATAATTATTAAATCATAAATATGTCAAGGAAAAATGAAAATTAATATTTTATGATTTTTAAACTTAAATAATAAATTTTGTGATATTTTTATATCATAATTTAAACTACGAGTCACAACGTCCAAAACGGACCTCGTTACGAGAAAATATGCTCGAAAACGATCAAAATGGACTATAAGTTCATAACGATCCGAACTAAAACGAAAAAATTATACACGATTCGATAAAAAGCTCGAATCGATGATTTCATGTAAATCAATAACCAATTTAAGTAAACGGTACGATTTAGCATACTAGTTTAGTTATTTAATTCCCAAACTTATTATTTTCCATATTCCCCTAATATTAGGTGATCTTGAGATCGAGACCAACTTACCTTTGAACTATTACAATTCTTGACATTATTTATGACTAAGTGAGTACTCTCAATGACTCTGTACTTTTTTTTGTGCTTGTAGTTAGTGCACAAGAATTAAATATTAATAACTTGATGCATAGGATTTCGGGTTATGCATATGATTAATATTAATTGATTACTGTGCAAAATACTGTTAAATATTGAATATTTGGTTATATAATTGATTATTGTATAATTTGAATGATTTATTAATAATGTTTAACCACCTTATAAATTGACTTAATCATATTCAACCAATAAAAATTAAATAGTTCATGCATAAAGTACAAACATTGCATATAATGTTCCGGCCGTCACCTCACGCGGTTGGTAACGAAGGGCTTTGGAGGGATGAATTCCCACATGATTTGATTAATACAGTGTAGGAGTATTAGTACAATAAGACCCTACCCTTGGCTTGCAAGTTCTATTGGCATCGGAGACACTAACCGTGGGAGGCTGGAGGTCGCGTCTAGAAATCACCGCTGTAGGGTGTGAGCGTGGATTGTGAGAGCCAGCTTACCGCTAGACCTGGATATTTGTATACTATTGACTGATGGAATTAAAAACCTATTTAGTAAAACAAGGAATATATATATATATAATGATATAAGGGTAAAAACTCAAGTGTTAGAGCCCGGTTATGATTGGTGCTAATGTATCTCCAACCCTTGCTTCGGAGGGCGTTAAATCCGATGTTATATACAGTACTAGTTAACTGCATATATACTGTTTGTCATACTGCTTGTTCATATATTCATATGTTTGGTAATAAATTGTATAATAACTTGTTTGCTGGTATAGTATGAAAGATAACTCACTAAGCTCTTGTAGCTTACTCCCCAATAGTTTTCTCTTGCAGGTTGCTACATGATTAAGCATGGGTTAAGAATTGAGAGTTGAGTGTCAATATCAAGATGTATAGAAGTTAGACTATAAGGATAGACTATATAGTTCATTTGAATTATTATATATATATGATTATTAATACTATCTTTAAATTTTGTGACTTTAGTATGTTTGAGTTTTAGAACTTTACTACCTAATCTTATTGTTTGGTAGGGGATACCGATTCTCTGCAGTTCTGATGGATTATGGCTTATCAAATATCTATAGTCACATATATGTGGTTGTAAGTTTATAAATAAATAAAAACTTTAGTGACTAATTGTTTAGAATCTTGCAATCTTTAACTTACAAGATGATTTTCAAATCATGGGTGCATACATAATATGAAAATTTTAGACAATCCTACTAAGCCTCATTTAGGGTCATGACATATGGTGTTGTGCAATCAGTTTGTGTATTGACAACAAGTTAAAAGAGAAAGATGGAACAAACAATACATTATTGAGGACTAATATGTTATTTAAGATTATATCGCCTACAACATGTACTAAAGTGGTTTGTCCATTAGGAAATTTGACAGTAGCTGGTTTATTTAAGGTTCTGGTGTTTTGAAAAATATGCATAAATGGAGATATATGATCAAAAGTGCCTATATGTATCTACTATCTAAGTACAAGAATCATTCAACTTGGAAGCTAAAAGTTGAGAACATGTACGTATAAAATTCACTATATGTTCTTCTTGCTTTCCTTTTAGTACTTACAATACTTCTTGACAAACCTTAGACACTAAATCAAAATCATTATCACCATGATTAACAACATTCTTGAAATTACTAGGCGGATCATCTAACTTATTTCCACTTGTCTGTACTTTAGGAACCATTTTGATACTTCTCTTCTCCTTTGAACCTTTATACCATTCAGGAAAGCCAACAGGTTCAAAACAATTTTCAATAGAATGTCCTGACTTCTTACAATGCTTGTAAACTTGATTCACCATATTTATATTTCTTTTGTTAGACAAAGTATGTCCTCTATTACTCTTGATAGTATAATCAGCAAATAACTCTTCTTTATTTCCCATCAAATCACTCATTTTTTTTTTTCAACTTGGCAAATGAGATAAAAACATTTTCAACCGTAGGCAATGGATTCATCGATAACACATGATTTCTAACTCCTTCATAAACATCATTAAGACCCATTAAGAACTGCATGAATTTATTTCTATTATCAATCTCTTGAAATTTTCCATTTAGATCACATCTATACTGCTCAATAGCACCACATTCACATTCATGATATTCACAACTTGTGTTCATTTCATCCCAAATCTTCTTTAATTTGTTATAGTATCCTCTCACCAGTAAGTTACCTTGCGTTAAAATTGACGATTTGTATTGAAGTTGATAAATCAGTGGAGCATTAGTCATCGCAAATCTATGACATATATCATCCCATATTTCTTTCAATGACTTTGCGCACATGAATGTTTCTATCAATTATTTTGTCATTGAGTTCAAAAGCCAACAACAGATCATGAAATCACATCATAACCACTACTGAATTCTATTTTCATCAAGTTCTGGTTTTACCACATTTCTGTCGATAAACCCTAGCTTAACTTTTGCTCCTAAAGCTAATTTAATTTGATCGACTCCAAGGCAGAAAATTCGAACCATCAAACAATATACTAGTAATTAAAGTACCAGGATTATCTGCAAGTGACAAATACAATGGATCACTATGAAGTGGATCAATTGCCATATTATGATCTAGAAAGTATTCGTAACAGAAAAAAGAAATCAACAGGATAAAAAACACTGCTTTGATACCATAAAAAATATCCTAGTAATCGAAAAGAAACGAAATAGCCTTACTTGAATCTTGATTTTATAGTTTTCTACCAAAGGATACAAGTGTTGCAGATGTATGGAAGATGAGACAAGAGAATAAAAATAAGCTGTAGCTGTACAGGAATATAAGTTTAGCACAGAGGTTGGAGAAGGGGGGGGTGGGAGTGGGTGGGGAGGGGTGGGTTGTGGTTTGGTGGGGGAAAGAATTCGTACGCAGAAAAGAACTCGTGCCAGTGCCAGCGACAGCGACAAGGCGCCAAAGTAATTAATGAAGAAGCGGAAAAAAGTGAAATATGTCGTGTAAGATGGGGCTTGAGATGTTTTTGACTTTTTTTTTTCCCTATTTTATTATGTAAGCAGTCAAAGGTATCAGATTTAAGTGATGATGCTCTTAAAACGCGGTTTCAACTTTCAACATTCATGCACTTTGATACCTCTACACTCACAACAGCTGTGACTTTGCATTATATGCCTAGAATATTACAACCAACAACATTAAACAACTGAATAAAATTAAATGTAGATCTAATCCAATCCAGCGTCATGTCAGATATTCCTTTAATTAATTCTATTTTTCAGCTTGCTAACATGTTAAAAGGAGAAAAAAATAATAATAATAAAAAAGAAGTCTTCTCTTCTTCAAGATTGGACTGTTTCAGATCATATGTTAATTGTTCTAGACTCTAGTCATTTGATATTGCTTCCTTGAAGCTTCCTGTAGTTTTATATGAAAATTTTCTGGGAAATTTTTTAATAAAAAAAAAAGTGCATTGGAGGGTACCAGTTCTTAATATGGAAAGTTCCGGGAACAAGAAGAGAGGGTATGATTATGAGTGCAACTCTGCCTATGAGCATGCAGAGGATCCACCAGTTCCTGTACCCGAATCAAAAAAGCCAAAATTGCCTGCTCTTGCAAGGTTCGGTTTGCAAAAGACATGCCAACATGGTCTCTTCTTTGTTAATGGTGCATTCAGATTAGATTTTATGTGGTCATTTATTCTTAGTGCTTTGGAGTTAGTTATTATGCTCTTATAAACAAATGTTTAGGACTTGAATATGTAACAAGTTCTGCTTATCCTTGCAGTGTGGTCGTGGAAGCTTTGAAGGTACATAGTTTGCAGAAGCTCTGCTCATCCTTGGAGCCTCTTTTTCGGCGAATTGTGAGTTATTCCCTGCCTCTTTTAAGGATGTTTGTGTACCAATTCATGCATGATGACGATTGGAATTGCAAATAGCAATCTTATTGGTTATTCTCTTTTGTTGGAGATTGAGTAAAATTGATAAAAGTTGCAGAGCTTAGCGACTTGTCCAAGTGAAGAATGTGCCTAAGTAACAGTATGCAAAAAACAGTACACTAGACAAGGCTACAATGCATAGGAAATAAGGTTGGGAAAAGGTCTTATCTGAACTCAGTGGTTTCTTCACTGATGATGTACTTTATCCATTTCCTTGGGGAAAATTATTGCTAAGATAGAGATCTCCTGACATACACCATGAACAAGAAAGTATTTTGTTATATCTCATTCTTTAAGCATGAAAAAATAGCAAAGCAAATAGCACACCATTCATAGTCACCGGATTAGATCCTTGCTCTTCTCCTTGAGACTAGAGAATGTTTATGAATTCCTCTATCGAATGCTCATATATCAGCAAGATGGTATCTGCTTGTTGAACGAATTTATCTGAAGCTAGATCCCATGAATAAGAAGGTAATACCTTATTATGTTTTCCTTCCAGTTATATTCTGATAAAAATTATGTTGTATTACAGGTTAGTGAAGAAGTTGAACGGGCATTGACGAAGTTCACTCAAGCTAAACTGAGTGGAAGGTGTGTTTCCCTAATTTCCATATAGAATTCTATTGACTCTCCTAATGGTGCAAAGATGCATAATTCTGTTGATCCATATCAAAAGGAGTGAAAGATGAAGAAATACATGCTTTTGTACAGAGGCTGAAATTTACTTTTGCAGGTTTAATCAGTGTTCATGCTTCACAACGTGAGGTTATAAGAACTAGTGAAATATGAGGTTCATCTGAAAATTTTTGACAAATAAATATCGTGAACAGGTCCACGTCGCCTAGAATACAATGCTCCGAAGGGAAAAATCTGCAACTTCACTTCAGAACTAGAATGCCACCTCATCTCTTCACAGGTGGAAAAGTCGAAGGCGAGCAAGGTGCAGCCATTCATGCTGTCTTGATAGATGCAAACACAGGTCATGTGGTACAAACTGGTCCAAAATCTGCAGCCAAACTCAATGTTGTGGTTCTGGAGGGGGATTTCAATGAGGAAGCTGATGAAGATTGGACAAAAGAGCATTTTGAAAGTCATGAAGTAAAAGAACGTGAAGGGAAAAGACCGCTTCTTACAGGGGATCTCCAGGTCACCCTCAAAGAAGGTGTAGGAACTCTTGGAGAGCTTACTTTTAACGACAATTCTAGCTGGATCAGGAGCAGAAAGTTCAGGCTTGGTGTGAAGATTGCCCCCAGATTTTGTGAAGGGACTCGAGTTCGTGAGGCTAAAACAGAGGCTTTTGCTGTGAAAGATCACAGAGGGGAATGTAAGTTTTTCAAAGCTCCCGCTCATGTATCAGCATAAGTTTTTAATATATAGACTAAGCAGTTCGACATGTTAATTCTACATTAGGATGTTGTTATTAGGTTAGAACCTAGAGGCTAAGTTTGTAAGCTCTCTATTGAATATCTCAAATTGACAACATTGATCCTCTAGCTTGGCACCAAAGCGGGGCAAGTTTCATGAAATGAAATTAGCAAAAGATACTGGAGGGTGTCTTCCCTTGTATCCTATTGCCATAGTTCATCATGGAATACATAGCAAACTACTTTTGGTCTCTACAATTATCTAATAACAATCCCTCTTATCGTTATCTGCATTCATCTAAGAAAGTTCGAGGTCTCATGAAGGAGAACTAGAAAATATTACACCCAGCACAGCCTATAGCAACCAATGAGGAAGGTGAAAAGCAATAATTGTTGGAATTCTTCTAGTGAAGTTTTACACAGTTCAGTTAACTTAAACTATGGCTTCCATTTTCAGTATACAAGAAACATTATCCACCTGCTCTGCATGATGAAGTCTGGAGACTTGACAGAATAGCGAAAGATGGAGCTCTACACAAGAAAATGGTAGAGGCAGGCATAGTAACAGTAGAAGATTTCCTCAGACTTCTTGTCAGGGAACCCCAGAAACTCAGAAGTGTGAGTACTCGTCCTTCGTTGCACTGCTATAGATTGTTCCAATTCTGAATGACATATTCGGGCTTGAGGATTGCTCCCCCACGATACTGGTCGCTATACAAGTAGACTGAACCTTTCGTAAATAAATCCTGTTTCTGCATGGATATCAAATTAAAAGCTATAACTTGATTTCTTCTGCTCTACATTTCCCTTACACTCGTGAAATATTTTACTCTCTCCATAATAAATTTGTGCTTTTTCATTTTCATATGTTCTTTATCCATCAGACTGTTTGCTAGATTCATTTCTCTGCCATCGTTTGATTAATACAAGTGAGAATATGTGAAACTTCCAACATGCTCAAGTTAATTTGTAATCAATCCATCGTAAAGATTTCCTCTCTTAACTTTAGGCATTTTCATTTCTCGTATACATGATTATTGGAACTAAGAATTTCTATGTCATATAGTCATTGCGATTAAGAACTTTGTTTAGTTTTCCTTGAATTTCTGTAGCAATCAACCCATTGCTGGTACTTCTGTCCTTCTTGCATGCGTGCCTGTGAGAAATGCAAGTGTGTCCATACCTCTCAATTCTTTTCTATAAAGAAGCTTTTGAAAATGGACTAATTATACAATGAACATGAGAAAAATAGTACTTTGAATTATACCTAAAAGAAGGATGTTTTTATCTAACATTTGTATTCATAATCTAGATTCTGGGAAGTGGAATGTCAAACAGAATGTGGGAGAATACAGTTGAGCATGCAAAGACATGTGTATTGGGTGGAAAGCTTTATATTTACTACGCTGATGAATCACACGAAACTGGTGTAGTTTTCAACCACATCTATGAGCTTCGAGGCCTTCTTGCTGATGGACAATTCATTTCTCTCGAGTCACTAAACCACAACCAAAAGGTATGATTCTATCTATCGATAGCATGGACAATTCTCGCGAATATAGCAATGTAACTATTATTCAGTTTAATTTCTGATGTTAATTTTTTTTTTTTTTTTTTTTCCTGGTTTATAGATTTCGGTGGATTCTCTAGTGAAGAGTGCATATGAGCGTTGGAACCGAGTGGTAGAATACGATGGAAAAGTCCTTAACTCTTTGTCCAGTGTCAAGAAGGGCATTAAACCATTGACTCTACCAATGCTGCAGAATAACTGCACAGCAGACCAATCTAATCGAACTGCACAAGACAGGCAGTTGTACATCTCACAAGAGCAAAACCTGCATTGCCAACCCGAAAGCAACCGCTCATCAGTTCCAAATCTGATTGAATTTCCACTGGGAAGGTCTGACCAATCTACTGGTCAGTCACTAAATAACTCATCGGCAGCATTTCCTGGCAGCACAACCGATCACTGGTCCATTGGAACTCCGGGACTTTCACCTTGCTATACTCCAGGAGATTGGACTCAAATGAGAAATAAGGAGGCAATGGAGGATCTATTTGCCGAGGAAGTAAGGTTAAGGAGCACAGAAAAGCTGCAAAGCGAGGATATTCAGAGACTGCTAACGACATTTTCCCTGGGAGTTGGTGTTGGGAAGGGGACAAGTGCTCACTACACGGATGGGGATTCTTTTTCTTATGGCGTCCCTTATGAAGCCCAGAGGGCTTACCATGTGGACCCACAGGGGCACGGTAGGAGTTCAGGGAAAGCTGTTGTGGGATGGCTTAAGCTAAAGGCAGCTCTTAGGTGGGGAATATTTATAAGGAAGAAAGCTGCAGAGAGAAGAGCTCAGATAGTTGAGCTAAACGATCATTAGGAGAACGGCATTTTCTTTTGTTTGTATTGTATTATCATTACATTAGATGATTGAATAATAATGTTTCATGTGCTTTTGCTTGCTGATGTTTTATGGTGCTTTTGGAGTTCTTTATAAATTAAAACTGTTTGGCATCTGGAATTAGCAAAAGTACCTCCTGTGATCTGTGTCTATTGATTCTATAATTACATGATGATGGAGCCTTTTAAGTTTTAAACTGTTTTCCCTTCTCTCAGTACTTGAATATCGCAAAGAAACCACCATCATTGATTTTAAGGTTACGTAAAAGTATAAATTATATCTATGACTGATGAAAATAATTAGAAATAAACATCATGTCCTATAAATCAACATGACAAAATACACGAAATACTTTGTTGTGTGATTCATGTGCCAAAAGGATAGTCAACCTAATTCCAGATATCCTCCATTCACAAGAGGAGAAGAAACATACATATCAACAGTCCATATTTTCTATATTATTGATATTAGACGATACTGTTACGAAAAAAAAAAAAGAAAAAGAAAAAAAAGGAGCAATGAAGAATGTAAAACTTGCAATATTGAAAGTGATAAGATCTTGTAACCCAATTAGTATGAAGATTGTTGTTTCGTATAAACGGAATAAGAACGATTTTTCCCTTTCTATTGCGTAGAAATATATACCATGAACAAGTCAACTCCACAAAATAGACCGACTCATCATCTGCCACCAATTTTTAGCACAGCCTACATTGACTTAATCATAAATTTGGGAAAAAAAAAAAATGCAGGGGAAGAGCTTGTATTCCTGCAATTTTTACAAAATAAGGGTCTAGATTTTTTTTACCCTTTTTTTAAAGGGTTTGTGTTTATAAATTATACTTATTGGTGGCATAGATGAAGAGATAAACCAAATCTTTTTAGTGAACGACATTCCTATGAATATGAGAGATGATATTCATAGTTATTAAATCAACATTAAATTCGAACTAATGATAATTTCAAACAATTACAAATCACATAATTAAAATGTTATTTAATCCAAATATTGTCTAAATAAATTGTAATGCTTACATTTTTCTAATTTTAATTATTGAATCTTTATTGAAAATTATATTACTTACCGTATTTATCTATGAATATTATACTATTCCATCCAAAATGATATAGATAAATAGCTATCTAAAAGGAAAAAAAAAGAATCTACAAATATTTTTTTTTAATAAAATAAATGTTATACCATATTTATTTTATTGAATAAAATAAATTCAATAAAATATGCAAAGCTAATAAGTGAAATATTTTTTTTATTTAATTATGATCTATCACATCAAATCCCATTAACATTAAATGGATGAAACCTTTAAATAATAATAACTTATAAATACATGCCTTTAAATGCATGGACAAAAAATCAAGACCTAATATCCCTTCCTTAAGTTTGTAATAAGTTAACAAAAATGTGACGAAAAGGTTATTTACCGGCATTCATAATTGAAGAAAGATATAACAGTCATTATTTTGCTCATGTTAGTGCCTCGTTCACAAGGAACTCAAAAGCTCTTAGTTTTAACAAGAAAAAAGAGCAAGCGAGCCATTTCACTCAGGTAAACGGATTAGTTTAACAATCAAACTTTTCAAGCTTATTTCTACTTAATGAAACTTGAACGATGAACGATTTATTGAGGGAAGACTTAATTATGAGATATGTAACTATGCTATGATGCTTTTTAATACAATTAGCCCTAATCTTTCTTGTCCTTTTCACTTGGATAATTACTATATAAAATTAGAATTAAATTTAATCTATTTCATTAAAAAACCAACATCAATATCCCTAAACTATAAAGATCTTAAACATCGGCTCTACATGAGAAAATTCCTCAAATTTTGCAATCATCAAGCTTTTGAAAAGGCCTACCCTAAATTGAAACGCACGTCTTTTTTTTTTGTGTTTGTTCCCTACCTTATATTAAAGGTGCAAGTGAAATAAACCAATTTACAAACTATTCAAGTTTGATTTGAGTTTTACTCCAATTTAATTTGACATTATTTAAGTCGAGTTTGAACTTGAGGTCAAACTACTAAAGCAGTAAATCAAGTAAAGTTTAAGCTTTAGAATATTAGGCTCGTTAAGCCTATAAGTTTAATCGAGCTTAATTAAATTTTATATGATTTTTAATTTTTCAAATATAAGTAAATATAAGATTATTTAGAAAATATTTATAAAAAATTCAAACTTTATTAAGTCAAGCTCAAGCTTATCATATATATTTTCAAATCAAACTTGAGCTTAAAATTTAAATCTTAATCGACTTTGAGTTTTTAAATTAAACTCAAGTTTGAACTCAATATTATATTGATTTAACTCAATTTAATTACACTCCTAACCTATATTCATCTTATTTCTATAAAAAATATTAATGAAAAAAGTTTTTTTTTTCCCTTGTGATTGCTATTTCATGAATTATATAATTAGTCTTGGAGAGTTTTTTTTTTTTTTTTTTTCTTCTTTTCTAAACTCTTAACTTGCATCTCCGAGCATTGTGAATGAGACCCCATCTATATATAAATCGTATTGCCAAAATGAAAGGGAAAAAAAAAAAAAAAAGAGAAAACCCCTATAAACTTTTATGTTGCAAACACATCTGTTCAATTTATTAGATTTATCAAATAGAAGAAACAAAGGAAAAAAAGAAAAAAAAAAAAAGGAGAGAGAAAAATAACAGAGCTCAAGCATTGCACAAAAAGTAAGAGATCCTATCTATTATTCAGAGCCAAACGACTGTATTTCGATCACAAAACCACCTCTCTTTTGCTCCCGTTCTCGTATAGATTAATTCTCTTTTATAATTTTCATCGGTATCAGTAAATATAGATGATGGCATACAATGAGCCTCCTATTTTAGTAAAATATTCGCGGAATCCAGAGTGGCCGGGTAAAATATCACAAGATCGGGATTAATTCGAATTGAGAACCTGAGTTTGGAGTCTTAACTCAATTAAGCTAGTATGATTATTCAGGAAATGGAGTTCTTAGCATGAAACTAGCTTGTACACTGATTAGAGACCTGAAAGAAAAACAGAAGCTACAAAAGCAACGAGCATGCTCATACATCGGACAGAAAGGAGAGAAGATATAAACTTAGCAGAAATGGAGAACAAACTAAATTACACGATACTAACTCCTCCGGAAAGTCATCTTGGAAGCAAACATCAGATGCAAGAACCAAGGGGGTATGGATCGAATCCCATGTTTCCATCCATCAGTATCGGTTCATTATGCTCCTGCAGTACATGAAGATACGAAAATTCAATCAAATGCAGGAAAGAAGACGTACATGCATTGAATTTGAATTAGCACAGGATATTTTCTCGTATCTAATGCAAAAGTTATTTGCTAGATCAGTCATTTAGATCAACATGCACCTTGCTGTTTTAGAGGAAAATGGTCGTTAGAAGTAAGCCACAATTTGTGAACTAAAAAGCAACCACAAACTAAAACATGCGGCAAACTATACAATAGCAATATATTTACAACAATTAGTATGGTTTTCAAAACTAGACCATCCGGTTCGACCACTTAAAATTAGGAGAAAAAATTCAACTTCTTTACAGAAATTATATAAAGATGGAAACCATTTAACTAGTAACCATATATTAACACATTGAATCACCTCACAAGAATTTTTGTTGGTTACATGCCACTATTGCTTGAGGCTTTTCTTTCTCCCTTTTTTCATATAAATGTTGAAAGCTTAAAAGTATAAAAACACTTTTTTTTTTTTTTCAATAATTTTAAATCTATACCTTCAGTCAGAAAAGTGGACTTGGAGATAACTCTGTTCATGCATCATCTCGGATGAGCACACCAACAAAAGAGTTTAAAGGCTAATTATAACCCTACCATTATTGAAATCAAGTAAATTTCAGAGCAGTTCAGTTTATCTCAGTTGGAACCAGCACGCAAGTTTCTCAATCAAATTGTAGCATTATACTTTATTATTTCAAAGTTCAAGTCTGTAGTAATTCATAAAATTCACGAGATTCTAATCAGATAGATCATTCTCCAGCAGTGAACAAACACAATTTGTCTAGCAATGATGAGTTAGAGAAGCACCTCATATTCCAATCATGCCTATATTAATGAGCCCCAGAGCTCGGAAAAATCTTTGATTTTAAGCTCTGAAATGTCTATGCACCTGCAATCTTAGATTCTATATAAAACTATTAGCATTGAGTCTATTAACTACCATGCAATGTTAAGAAAGTAATGAACCTTCCAGGATGTTGGTACATATAGCCTAAGCAATTCCATGCATGTTGGGGTAAAAGAAATATTACTTCTGTTATTTTTTGATAATTAAATTACATCCCCAAACAATGTAGAGGGGAAAAACATGCAATCCAAGATACCATGGTTACCTGCTTGATCATTGCATCCATTAGCTCATCCAATGAGTAATTCACCTGGTAGATACTATCCTTTGCTTGGTCCGTATAATAGTTCTCATTGCACCTTGTGTTTGAGTTGATAGATGAAGATTCAACTTGTGTATGCTGAGTAGGTGGACCGACAAGTTGTTGGCCATACTGTGAAAAGTCAGTGCTTCTATTGCAGAGTGTGATCCTGGGATCCTCACTGGGGCCACCAGGACAGATAGGAACGCTGCCAGAAACTCCAGCAAGAGAATTTACACAAGCAGGGGGTTGACTAGAAATCTCTCTGAGATTCTGATTGTGTTCTAATCTGTCTATTTGTGCATAACTCAGACTGGAGACAACATTGCCAAGCAAACCTGCTTGACATTGAGCATCCCCTCTGGATTTCTCTAGACTTCGTGACATTGCAAGATTAGTTGAAAAATCCATTCGGCTGTCATGAATATGAAGACAATTATTCCCTCCATTACTCAAAGGTAACTGAGCATGTCCACCTGGTGGAAGAGGATTTACAGATGGCAACCCATGTAGCTCTCCATCTCGCCAGCTCTCACGTGGTTCCTTATAACTGGTACCACCCCTATCAACATGAAGAGAAGAAAAGGGTGCGGATGCCCCTCCAACAGAAGATTGGATCTCATGATTACCCCTATTTTGAATCTTTTGTTGACCCCCCTGTAAGAACGCATGGCTACTTGTTTGATTGTACACGGATATATTACTTGAACTACTATCCATCCTCCACTTCTCTGTGATACTTGCAGCAACATTGCATTTAGTTGGATCATCAATGCCACTAAACTCTCCAACATGGCTTGCAGGCTTAATCTGTTGCATCTGATTGAGCTCCACTGAAGGCATTATTGGAAAGAAACTTGCATTTTGGCTAGCTGGCATTGTTCCTTGCTGGAGCTTCCCCATGGTGGTACTGACAGAAACACTCATATTTTCAGGAAGATTTGGCTGGTGAATTAGCCCAGAGGTAGTAATACCTCGTGAACTCAAATTTGCTGGCGTATTCAATCTGCCAAGCATCCCACTTGGAGGATAAGAAGATAATGACATGTTGGAGAGCCTTCTGGATTCAGCCAGGGCACGAAGATCCCCAAAACGATCCATCGGGCTCATGCGTATGTAGGAAGGATCTTTACTCCCTAATGCTGCAACTATGTTAGGTTGCTGACTGGCTACATTACTTAATCGTTTCAGGTAAAGACGATATTTCTGCAGCACAAGAACAAGGAAGACATTAGCTTCGAGTTACAAGGATCAACCTTGAAGTTTTTGCTAGGCGCGTGCTTCATTCAGGTAAGAGCAAAATACATCATATAAGTGTATTATACAACCAACTAACGAGAAAAGAGATGCTGTGAATATGAGATAATTGAAGTTCTTGATCTCAAATAATGACTTGTACATATGATGTCACCTTCACATGAAAGTCTTAGGTGCTTAATACAAGAAAATTCTCTAAACTCTTAGATAATGCTGACTTTATATTTTTCGGTTAAATGAATAGAGCTGGCTTTATTAGCTATGACATTATTGATTAAACTCTACTAAACCACAGAAATTAGTGTACGATTGACATTCTCACATTTTCCGGAGATGATATTTCACTTTCCTTTTTTGAATCTCGAATGCATATGTGGAATCACAATATAGACTATCTTCAGAATTTCCAAACACTTTGTCAGGAGGCAATTCAACCACAACCCATTGTGAAATAGTTGTGAGGCTGGCTAAGGCTTTATTAGCAATAAAAGAAAAGTGCTGTTGCACCTGTAACTAAAGTAGGCAGGAAAATGGCTATCTACCTGCAGATGGCTGGCAACATTTTCTCTGGTGAGACCTTCAACATTCATCAGGTCAAGGATTTTCTTAGGCACAGCTTCTGCAGTAAGTAATGAAAAGAGAAGCTATCATTTTGAAATTGTTCACATCAGTTAAAAAGATGCCCGCACATAAGATGTGAGCACTGGAATACTGGTTTTGAGAACTTACTATCAAGGCCTAGTTGATTTACGGCAGCAACAAATTTCCTGTGCAGTTCTACAGACCAAACAACTCGAGGTTTCTTTTGTGTAGACGGATCCTCATTATCATGCCCAATGTCTTCACCATCATCATCATCTTCATCAATCTGGTCCTTCCTTTTCTTATTGAGCTTTGCATTTGGATCACCATTGGCAACATTTGCTGCATCATTTCCACCTTCTTGACCATGAGGCCTGTCTGTGCTAGTTGACTTGTTCCAGTCTTTGGAACCGAACTTCCTCCTGACCACATGCTGCCAGATGTTCATGATCTCCTCAATTCTTACTGGTTTCAACAAATAGTCACAAGCACCGTGGCTGATTCCTTTCATCACAAGCTTGGGATCACTATGAGCTGACAGCACTGCACAATTTATTGAACTCAGACTCAGATGGGATTATCCCCAAAGGAGACTGTATTCTTCCTCTTTATCTAAACAAGTACTCTAGTGAAGCAATCTAACTACCAAACCTAAACTATTTTCTATCAAGAGGATTAAGTGGTACAAGATCGAAAATCAAGGACAAAATGCTTACTTATAACTGGCAGGTCCATTTCAAGACCTACGAGCTCGAGAAGCTTGAAGCCATCCATATCTGGCATGTTAACATCACTGATGACCAGGTCAAACTTGTCCCTATTTTCTCTCAACATTTCTAGTGCATTGATTGCCTGATTGGTTGTAGTAACTGTAAACACAAATCAAAAAACAATAACAATGTAAGACAAGGGTTTTAACCATGCAGAAACTCAAACCTAAAACCATGCACTTCTATTAACAAAATTCCTATAACATGTAAAGTATTGCAAGAAAACGAAAATTGCATCTTATGCAGTTGACCTGCAATCATGTACATCAGAAGAATTCATGCCAAAGGAATGCTACTGTTTCATCACATAGTACACAGTTTGCAACATGTGTGTGGCACACTCTTTCAAAACTTGTGATAAATTTAGCTTTCTCTGTTATTCCTATGGAACTATTGAAGAAATGCAAGCAAAGGTAAGATTGACCTATACAAGTCTTCCTTTGAATCATACTACACAGCAAAAGTTCTTGCAACATGAATGGCACTTTTCATACAAAGTACCGGTACTTTGTCATGACTACATATACGGACACTCTGTGACATGTTCATGTTAATTTTCCAAACAATTAATTGCCGTTTTCATTATCGGGTTTCAAAACAAAAAGAAGGGGCGCTTTAGTAGACTATGAAGTTTCAATTTTTCAGGACTGCTAACTGTATGATTCAGATTTACCCACATCACCAATTAATTAAATTTTTTGTCAAAACCAAAAATAAAAGAGCTCTTTTAATGTCCAGTAAACTGATTTTTTCCTCTTGTCATTTAAATCTGACCACTAAAATCACAACTACAATATGACATCAAAAAACCAGTCATTTTTACTAGATTGAAACACTCGTGACGCTACGCTACCATACAGGAGACCCGAGTTAGATTCCAAAGATGGAAAATTTTTTGGCCTGTTAGAACATTCAACAGGTAGGATTTTCCCCAAGAAACTCTTCAGCAAATAACTAAAAAATCTGAGTTGACCAATAAATCCATGCTCATAACATTAGAAAGTAAACAAGTCCAATTGATTGAAGAAAAAAGCACTACAAAAGCATCTGCACAAACCATACGAAATTAACCAATAAAATCATAAAACAGACCATTAGAGATATCATGAAAACAACAATTCTTAAGAAGAGATGACAAGAACATAAAACAGACCCTGGTATTTGCAAGAACGAAGGAATCTCTCAAGCACCTTGAGACAAGTTGGATCATCATCAACAGCAAGGACTCTCATACCAACTGGGAACAGGTCCTTCACTGCTCCTTCACCACCCACCAGACCAACATTTTTTTCCTCCACAGTCATATTTTGAGGCCCCAAAAAGTGAAAGAGAAGTCTAAAAATCAAATCTTTGAGAAGGAAGTCCTCTTCTTTCAGGTTTTTCTTCAAAACCCCGATGGCAAAACCAAGAGGCAATTGAAAATCGTAATCCAATATAAAAAAGACTAAAACTTTAAGGCATGCACTGAGAAAGTGGCTTAAGGGAGTATTAAAAAAGCTGCACAATTGGACTATTATGGTGCTTTGGCTTTGGCTTTTACCAATGAGATCAATTATTATTTTAGTGCAATAATAAAATACCGGTTGAATAGAATAGTAGAGTACCTATTTTATATTATTTTATTCTCTCTGTATGCTGGTTATGGAAGGGTATTGGTGTAGCTTTTTTCATCCCAACAGAAAGAGAAACTTTTTTTATGTTCTACTTTTGTATTAAGCTGTGAATGGTTGTCATTCTTATAAAATAATTGTGCCAAAATTAATAATGCTACAATAAGAAGTGAACACATTCGCGCACACTCTCACTCTCTTGATTTTTTTTCTTTTTTCTTTGGTATTAAGTGGTTGTGGTTCTTCTTGGTAATCTCTCTCTTTTGGAAATGGATTCCCCTCTTTCATTCCACTGTCAAAAGGGTTAATTTTGCTAGTTAATGATTTAATGTGGTCGTACAGTCATGTTTTCTCTCAATTATTATTGCCCTTAAATTGGAGAGAATATGTTTTTGTATAGTGTTGAAACACATTGGATTAGTCAGCAAATCGTAATTTTTCATCCGCATTTGGTCTTTAATTAGTTCTTAACTTCCTTTTTCAAGACATGTTTAAATGTCCTGAAATCTTTTAATATTTTTTTCTCCTTTTGGCGCCGATGAGACAAAAAATATCAACACTGATGAGATCTAAAAGAAATTAAATAAGTTTTTCTAGCATTCACTATATATTTGTATCTACTTTATCACCGCAAATGTCCACTTTCTAGCATTATATATAGAAAGAAAAAATCCCTCCAATTTTTAATGTCTTTGTTGAAAGGGCTTTTAAATATGTGTCTTATTTGATATTTTGCTAGACTATACAACCTATATCATCAAGCCAATTTTAGATTTTTAAAATCTAATCTTACAAGCTATAATATATATTATATATATAAAGCTAATAGTATTTTGTGGTGTTTTAGGAGTTTTAATATTTTATATTTTCAACTATAATTTCAAATTATAACAATTAAACTAAGGAATATATGGGGGTGTGTGAATTGATATTTTTAAAAAAAATTTAAAATTTTCTTTCAATATAGATTAAAATTATCCTCTCAATAACTTAATTTAGTAAATAGTGATACTTTAATAATTTAATACATGAATAACAACACACCTAAAGAACTCGTAGTAAAAGAAATAGAAAGGAGAAAATCAAGCTCAAGATTTAAAGAGTTTCAGCTTTATGTCTACTGTTCTTTTTCAACTCAATATTCCTCACTAGCGTCATTTCACTTGATCCATTATATCAAAACAAATCAAAAGAAGTTTACATATTTCTACTACACTTAGCCTTCATAACTTTTTGCTCTACCTACCTAATCTCATTACAATCTAAACTAATTACAGATTTATATAGTACAATTAAACTTTTCTTAAATAATACTCAAATAAATAATGTTTATAAAACAAAATTGAGAACAATAATATAAATCTCAAATAGTTTGGCATGGAAACAAAAATGAAGATTGTCAAATATGTAGCTTTAGTTTAACTCTCTAAAATAGTCTCTAAGAAGTGTCATGTACTTTTTAAGATAGTAAGCAATGATCACAATCAATGTGTAATGTATTTCTTTCTTCTTAAAATTGTAGAATATTTTGAACTCTCTTCTTTTATAATGGAGACCTTCAATGGCTAGATTGTTGAAGATTATATTTGCCTCAAGTTTATCCAATCCTAACGTTCAAAGATAATTCCTAGATATGTTGAGAAAATATTGAAATTTGAATTTGATCTTATCTTAATCATTCCTCATTAAAGGATATACTTTGATTAGCAACTTAGATAATCTTGTGTTTTGAATTTGATACCCCTTAGTTTTTGAAATTAGCTTCATCATTATCTAATCTTAGATATTTTCTTGTTGTTTAATTAACTCCAAAAGTTAATTCTCTTAAAAATAATCCTTGTAGATCTTAAATCCAACTTAAGTGAAATAGAATTGAGTGTATTTTCATAATATATCTAATCTAGAAGAGTCAGGTCTTGTTCACTTCAAATCTGATGTCTTGTTATTTTTTCAAATCCACTCTTCTAAGTCAACCATCTAAACAACCTTATGAAGATATCTCAATTTACTTATCTTCAAATTCTCTAAAGAACTTTCTTAAGATTGTACTAATGCTTCTCATATAAGCTTCTAAAGAACTTTCTAAATACATTCCAAACTTATTTATTTTTCAAGTGACTCAAACGTTTTGAAAAAGTCTCTAAATGAAACTCAATTTTCAATTTAAACAAGCCGAAGAACTATTTGAATACTTGTAGACTTATTAGTATATTAGCATTCTTTTCTTTTTATTATCATCAAAATTCATTAGAGATACCTAATATGCTCCTCCCTTTTGATGATAACAAAACACTTACTAGTCTAAAAACAAGTAAAAAAAAAAATGACATCCAATATATAAGTAATAGGAAGAAATAATGCTTGAAAAAATTTATATGCAGGTTACTATGTTATCATGTTTTTTGTTTATATTTACTACTTAATGTTGGCCTTTCTTTACCTTTTTGTTTTCATCAAAGGCTATTTAATAGTTCTCCCTTGTTCTTTATAATTAGATAACATATGTTGAAACTGAAATGGACTTTCATTGATAAAGAAGAAAGTACATGGCATAGTCCATAAGTAGACTTGACATATGAGAAACATAACAAAAGTATGACTATAAACAAAAGAAAACTAATCATTAGAATAGAAAAGACACAAAACAAGACATTTGAACCTGTAATTTATTTTTTAGATCCTTTTGTTTTCTTCTTAGCATAAAGTTTAATTCTACTAGAGTAAGTAATAGTAGTCTTGCTAGGAGAAGGATTGACTTGAGTTTATTGTTGTACACTAGAAGTTGGTTTACTATTTTTCACAAGAATTGGAGTGGATTGAGTTTTTAGAGGGTTAGTGTTGTTAATCTCTTATTTAGTGAAATCAACAAGGTCATTTAGATTGCTTGGGGTCATTGTTTTGGGACCTTTAGTTGCAACACAGGAAAATTTTCTTAGTGACATGATTTCTTAAGAGAAAAAAAGAATAAGGAGGTGAAGAGTCTGAATGAATGGGAAGAAGAAGAGAAATGAGTAGTCTTATACTCAGAAAGGAAAAATTGCCAGATTTCATGGTCCATACTTTGCATGCATGGGCTAATTTATTGGACCCACTTCTAAGATATTTTAAGACCCACTACTATACTTTTCACGTGTGCTACACACATTCAGGTACTTACAATAAATATACTATACACACATTCGAAATTTGAAGCTTATAGAAAATTAAATACTCTTTAGTTGCACATGTCCAAATTTTGGTCTTAGGAGGAAATGATTAAATATTCTCTATGCTAACGAAAAAGTGTTACATACACCAATTTTATTATGGATAAATTCAAATCTTAATTTATCTAATGGTTTTGTAAATATATCCGCAAATTAATATTTAATTGGTACGAATTCAACACTCATATAATTATTTGCAATATGATCACAAATAAAATGATGCCTTATTTCAATATGTTTTGACCTTGAGTGATAAACTGGATTTTTTACTAAATTAATAGTACTAGTATTATCATATTTTATGAGTGTATTTTTATAATTTATCCCATAATCATTCAACTGTTGTTTTAACTAAAGTATTTCAACACAGTATTTCCCAATAGAAACATATTATGCTTCTACAATTAAAATTGCAATAGAGTTTTGTTTCTTGGAAGACCAAGAAACTAGCATTTCCCCTAAGAACTGGTAAGTGCCTAAAGTACTCTTCCTATCCACTTTGCAACCTGCATAATCAACATATGAATAACCTATGAGATTAAAATTTTACCTTTTAAGATACCAAATTTCTAATTTTGTGATGCTTTTTATATATTTAAATATCTTTTTAACTACAATTCGGTGTATTTCTATTGGAGAACTCTGAAATCTAGCACAAACATAAGTATTAAACAAAATATTAGGACATGAAACTGTTAAGTATAGTAAAGATCTAATTAAGTTTCGATATAATTTTTCATTTACTTTTTCTACAATTACCTATGATATTAATCTTTATTGAGATATTCATAGGAGTTGAAGAATCCTTGGTATTCTTAAAACCAAATTTCTTTAATATTTGTCTAGTGTACTTCTCTTGGTGAATAAATATCTTATTCTCTATTTGTTTAATTTGTAATCCTAAGAAGAAATTTAATTTTCCTATGAATGACGTCTCAAATTCAACCTACATCAGGCTTGAAAACTCTTGACAATAATTTTCATTAGTTACATAAAAAATAATATCATCAACATAAATTTGTACAACTAATATATCTTCTTCATAATGCTTCATCAATACTGTAGTGTCAACTTTTTCCCTTTAAAAATCATTTTTAATCAAAAATTGACTTAATCTCTCATAAGAAGCATGAGGAGCCTATTTGAGACCATATAATACCTTTTTCAACTTATATATATGATATGATTTGAATGGATCTTCAAATCCAAGGGATCACTTAACATATACATCTTCTTTTATGAAACCATTCAAAAAATTACTTTTGACATCCATCTGATACAATTTGATATTTTTCGGATAAGCAAATGAAAGAAGTAATCTT
Organism: Lumnitzera littorea; assembly: GCA_024138015.1. Classification (NCBI taxonomy): domain Eukaryota; kingdom Viridiplantae; phylum Streptophyta; class Magnoliopsida; order Myrtales; family Combretaceae; genus Lumnitzera; species Lumnitzera littorea. The sequence goes on along the minus strand of JAMXBB010000007.1, from coordinate 40,973,524 downwards.
ATAGCTTATAGTTTATAGTCTAGCTATAGGAGCATAAGTTTTGTCAGAATCCATTCCTTCTTCCTGATAATATTATTTAGCAACTAGATGAGCTTTATTTCTTACTACCTTTTGTTGGTCCCAGTAAGATATCAAAAGGGAGGTGAATTGATATCTTTTTACAAAAACAAAAAATTGTGATTTAAAAAAAAAAATCCCTCTTAATATCTTGAGTAGCATGATAAGTAGTTGAAAATTGATTGTTAACTCAAGATGTAAATAACAAGAAAGAATAGAAAGTAAATAAGATAAGAAATAAGAGGATTAGACAAGCAATTTTACAGAGCTTTGACTTTTTGATTACTGCTCTCTTCTAACTCTATTGCTGGGGCCCTGATCCTCCTTACTAGTGTCATTTTACTAGTTCAAACTTTTCAAAAAACATATATAAATGAGAGATTATAAGGATATCCGGTCGCTTCATTATCCTATATCACTAACTTCTTCCTAAACTATACATAAGACTTAGAAAACTCCCTAATCCTCTTACACTTCCAAATACAAAAAAAAAAAACTTTTACAAAGAAAATGAGATAATGTAAGCAAATATCCCATTACAATTTTCGCTCAAAAGCAATAACAATGTATAAATGAAAACTGATTTCACGTAGGTTCTGACAGAATTTCTTACTATTAATGGGAGAAATTTGAATTTCGGTTCTTATCTATTATTTTTATTTTTGTAACCCTTCTTAGTCTGGTGTTGCTTTTATTTATGTTGGATCAACCTCTTTATAACATCAAATGACTATCTCTTGATTTTTCTTCAAAATATCTTTATTTAAACAAAAATAGTTTTGATATTAGAAAAGTATCCCATGAAAATGGGAACCACAAATTGAAATTCAAAAATTCGAGTTAAGCTATTCTAGATTTGTTTTTTTGCCAAGTTTGTGTAATTCAAAAGTTGCTGTATGTTATGATAAGTTCCAATTCTCACTTGATTTCGTGGAGCTTCTAAAACACATTTCGAATAATAAAGACAAGGATGAAGAGATATGAACAAATCCAACACTACTTATCTAACTAACATGTACAAATCTTCTCCCTTCTTCAATATCTTTATTTAAATTTTGTCAAAACAATTCCCATAAGAGATCAGGTTGGATTACTCAAGAATATTTAGGCTTATCTATAAGATATCTTCAAGATTAAGAATTTGAATCCAACAAACCTTATCTCAAGATTTTCAAACTCAACTTGCCCAAAAAGTCCTTGTATGGAAAAAAATAAAATATTAGAATCCTCTTCTGATTAATATCCTTACTGTATTTCAATCCTTGAACAATTCTAACTGAGATTGTCAGAAAACATATTGCTTAAATCTTAATCACTCAATTTTCTGAATCTAATCCTTTAGCATCTTTTAACTTAAATCCCCATAGACTTAACCAACTTTAGCAGAACAAAATTGAACATATTACCTAAATATGTTCAACAAGGTAGAGCTAAGCCTTCTTGCACATTTATCTAACTTATATTATTTAAATTAATCAAAAAGGAATTTAGAAGTAATAGCTAATCACATTACTAAATGTGAAATGTGAATTTCTAAATGTGTACTAATATACATTCTAACAATCTTGATATCCTTAACTTCATTTTCTTCTCAATACTTCTTTTCTTTAAAAACATCCTGCATTCTTAGAATGCTTGTTAAGTTTATTCATGTTTTTTTGTTATCATCAAAATATATTAAGAGAGAACTCAACACCCTTCTATGTACATTCAGCTTATTTTTCAAAACCCAATTAATACTTATAATTGACTTAACCTTTGGTCTCAAAACTAGATTTCACACTTGATTTCTCTAAAATTGACCAAGTTCCTCTTGCATAGTTAAGATCTACTTATTATCATTTAAAGCTTTATAAATTGAATTAGGTTCAATTTTAGATATTAAAGCGAAAGGATTTTCAAAATTTTGCAAGCCTTACCTTGTTTTTGTTCCAAATCTAACATTACCAATCACAAGTTTAGGAGGATGATTTGCTTTAAATTTAAGTGTTGATGGTAGAGTATGAAAGCGTTCAGAACCTTTTGAATGAGTTTTCAACAAACTTGTTATTAGTCTTTGAAGAACCTTCTAATCTTGGTTTTGTTTTAGATGCATTAGACGTTTTTGAAGTTCCTTCTGATTAAGGTTCTGACTTATCTTCTAAATCATGTCGTATAGAGCTCTTTTTATTCGAGGCAAATGAAAGCTTATCAACTGATTCTTTATTACCTATTTATTTAACAAGCTTGACATTTATTAATTCTTCTACTGCTTTTATTACCTTATTATATACTTGATATGCCTTTGAGTTCAAAGAATATCCTAGAAAGATGGCTTCATCATCTCTCTTTTCAAACTTTCCCAATACTTTTCCTATTTTCTTTACAAAAAACTTACAATTGAAAGTGTGAAAATATGAAATAGTAAATTTTCTTCCTTTATAAATCTCATAGGCAGTTTTATTTGTTAATGGTCTAACATATACTTGATTTATAATGTAATAAGTCGTTGATGCTGCTTCAGCCTAAAAATGATATGCTATACTACTTTCATTAAGTAGTGTTCTCATCATTTCTTGGGTAGTCCTATTTTCGCGTTCTCCTACTCTATTTTGTTTTAGAGCGTAGGGTGTAGAAAGGTTATGAGTGATGCCCTTTTCGTCACAAAAGGAAATAAAATCAGAATTTTAAATTCCTTTCCATAATTAGTTTGTAGATTAATGATGCAGAGGCCTTTTTCGTTTTAAACTCTTTTGGAAAATATTTCAAAATTTTTAAACGCATCGCTTTTATGACACAAGAACAAGATTCAAGTAAATCTTGAGAAGTCATCTTTTATAACAGGTCCATACTTATTTCCTCTAAGACTTAGAGTGCGAGTTAGCCTAAACAAATCTAGATACAATAACTATAAGGCCTTTGAGTAGATATAATTTTCTTATTTTTATGCGATGATGAACTTATCTTATCCTTTATATAGGTAGCACAACGAATTTTTTTTTAATATGCAATTTTCGTAAACCTTCAATTAAGTTCTTTTTAGATAATTTCTCAAGTTAAGAAAAATTTGCATAACCTAACCATCTATGCCAAAGTATGGTATTATCAATCACCGATATAAATAAACTTTCATATGATGCTTCAAACGGTTTAATTAAATAAATATTATTCTTTTTGAATCCTTCAAACAACTTTAATCCATCTTTATTAAAATTTGTACACTTGTCATGTTCAAATGTTATCCTATACCCTTTTTTATATGATTGACTTATGCTTAACAAGTTATGTTTCAGTCCTTTAGCTAATGATGCATTTTCAATTCTGTGTGGTGCCAAACCAATTGTTGTTATCATAATTATTTTACCTTTACCATTGTCACCAAATTTCATATAACCATCTTCTTTCAATTCCAAGCTTGTGAACAACGAAGTATCACCAATCATGTGTCTTAAGTATCTACTGTCAAAATACAATGTTCTTTTTAACTTAGCTTTGTATTCTTTCATACATCACAACACAATTAAATCTGTTTATGAACTTAGCGAAGCTTGGGTTCATGAAAATTTAAGCTTAACTTTCTGAATTGAACCTTGATATTTGCTGAACATGTATCTTTTGAAAAAACAATATTTCTCTATGTGTTTTAGTTTATTACAGAAAAAAAAATAAGCATAAGGTCTTTGCTTATTATACTTGTCATGTACCACTTTCCTTTGACTCGGATTTCTTCTAACATATCATCTATTTAACCTTCTATTGTATCCTCTGAAAAGATACTTATCGTTATTTTGAGAGTACTATCAATTATACCTTTTGACAGATTCAACAGTTTTGCCTTTATCCTTTTCTTTGATTGTTTCTTGATTTTCTTTTTTCTTTTTTTTTTTTAATTTGACAAACACTATTTCTCTCTTTGTTTTAGATGTTTCTCCAGGTTTGAAACCAAGTCTAGATTTTGAATTATCCAATCTTTAACTAGATATTAGCATTTGTAATTTCTTATCACTTTCATCAAACTTTTGAAATGTATTTTTTATTGACTTAGATAAATCCCCCATATGATTTTTTTTTTTATTTTTAATGTCTTCTTTCAAAATAAGATTTTCGTTGACTAAAGCTTCATGAGCAACATGCAATCCTTTAAAGTTATTTTTGAAGAAATCATTCGCATATGCCAACAATTGAATTGTTCAATTAAGAGTTTGCTTTTCACTTTTTATTGTCTTTACTTTTAATTCATGCTTAGAGATCTTGTTGTTTGCCTTAGAAAGAGCTTTTTGTAATTTATTGATTTCGGCACGTATATCATCAAGTACTTCTATGTCAAATTCATAATCAGTTTTAGACTCTACCTCAAAGAGTATCATAAGATACAGATTTGCTTCTTCACATTCTTTTGTATCCTTTGACTTAGTCTCTGAATCTTCTAAAGCACTCCATATAGCCATAAGAGATTTTCATTTCTTCTTGTATTTCTTCATCTTCTTGATTAACACCAAACAGTCATACTTGATATGTCTTAACTTTTTGCATTCATAGCATACAATCTCCTTTTAGGACTTTTTCTCCTCTTTTTCCTTGATCACATTACCTGCATCATTAGACCAGCTTTTATTAGAAGAAAATATTTTAATGAAGGTTTTCTTACCTTTCTTCTTTATCCATTTATTGAGTTTCCTCGCTAGAAGTGTCACATCCTCTTCTTCTTCTTTAGAATCAATGTTTGTTTCTTTGGCCTTGAAAGTTATGGCCTTCTTCTTTGTACCCTCTAAAGTACTATCTAATTTAAGAAAATCAGTTTCATATGCCATAAGTTTGCTATGTAATTGACTTAGTGTTAATCTCTTTAGATCACAAGCTTCTTCTATGGTAATTTTCTTTGCATTCCAAATTTTGGAAAGAATCCTTAGCACCTTATGTACCATATTTACACCACTAATTGTTTTGCCAAAAGAAGATAATTCATTAGTTATAATAGTGAATCTACTGAAAGAATCCTTGATTTCTTCACTAAGAAGAATTCAAAAGGTTTCATATTGTTGAACTAAAGAGTTGATTCTCGTGCCCTTGATTTTCTTAGTGCTTTCATAAGTTTACACCAAAGTGTTCTAAATGTCTTTAGCTGCAACACAAGAAGCAATTAAATAAAATTCTGAATGTACAATAGTACTTAAAAGTAAATTCTTAGCTTTTGAATTATGTTTAGCTTTAGTGATATTCTCATTTGATGTAATAATGGTTGGTACTTTAAGATCTCTTATTGAGATGATTTTGCTAAGCCTGATAGTTAGATGCCTTCACATGAGTCTTCATCTTAAATTTCTAATAAGGAAAATTAGTTCCATAAAAAAATAGTACCTTACTAAGTTGAACTGTTAAACGACCACTTAATTCACTCATGATCTTAAACTCTATATGATATTAGAGCGTAGCTTTCATACTAATTATCGGTCCCATATAAGATATCGAGGGGAAGGGGATAAATTGATTTGGTAAATTGTCATACTTTAATAATTCAACACATATGATAGGAATCGACCTATGACCATCTCCAAGATACGGTCAACTTGTTCTAAGTCGAGGCCAAGCTGATACCAAAAGGTTGAGAAAGGAAAGAAATATAACTTGACAATAGCTCTATCGACTACTAAGAAGACTAGAGACCAAACAGTCGAGGTCCCAAGTCTAAAGACCAGCTCGACATGGAATGAGGAATCTAATACTGAGTAATCCATGAGTTCAGCAAGTGTAAGCCGACCTTACTAGCAACTTAGTTGAGCACACTAAAACTTCAAGGAATCTAACTCTAGCTCAGACAGCCAGCTGTTGACCTAATCTTGCTTAGACCTAACCTATACTAGAACAGCTTAGATACCTTATACGCTAACTTTCCTATTAAACATATCGTTTAACATTGTTTTGTATACTTGTAAATATTTTCCTTAACTTTAGTTGTGGGCCTACTTAGGGTTTAAGGCCTTATATATTATTTGTAGTTTTACCATTAAGGTTTTAAGACTTAATATAAATAGCAATTATCGTAATTAGTGGCCAGGATGGCAGAATGTTTTTTTTTTAAGTAAGAATATACTTGATATCTTTGTGAGCTGTTCAAGTTTGTGTCTCGAATTATTGAGTGTCGTTTTACTCTTTAATCTTTCTTGTATTCTTATTGGTCTTTTTCTTAAGATTGTAGTGATCCCCTCATTTGAAACCCAAGTATTGATTTAGTGTTCATGAGTCATATTGAACCCTATTTCGAGCTTGAACCCTATTGTGCTTGTGTTTTGGTACATTATATCCATCCACATTCACATTCAAAATCCCTTCTACTTATTATTCTTGATTCCATCAAACTTGAATACCTATTTTAGTTTTGATTGAGCTATACATATTACTCTAGTTGACCTTCAGACCTTGGACATACCATCTTGGTATCAGAGCTTTGGGGAGATAAAAGTGTTAGTGTTCTTCAAAGTTTAATTTGTGAGATCTTATTCTTCTGTGATATGCTATTTATATTCTAGTTTACTGTACTGTATGTAATAGTGGTAGTGGTACTTGAGTTCTTGAAGTATATTATGTTGAGTAGTAATAGTTTTTGAGTTGTTGTCAATTATATTTTGGTTAAGAGTAGTGATTTTAGCTATTGTTTCTGATTTTAATTTGTCCTTAGTAGTGTTATAGTAGCTAAAGTAGTATTTAGAACTCATAGGTAGTTATAGAAATTGAAGTTGTAGTGATTTTTAGTCGAATTGAGTATATTACATGTTTATTAAAATCTCTTAGTAAGAATTACTATACAGATGAGCATGTTTGAAGATAGTGTGAATATTAGGGGTGATAGTCTCCGTAGAAGTTTGAGGCAACATATTGATAATCTAGAATATCAGATTTAAAATCTTATAGATTCTATTCAGGAGCTTATTGGTTTAGTTAGAAGCTGCCAATGTATTGGCTGAGGTAAAAGAAGAGACTAAGTACCAAATAGTAGAAGTGACTCCAACGAGCCTGTTAATGATGAATAATAGCTCGGAAGAGCTACTAAACTGAAGAGAAGAAGAGACTGACCATAGCTGAGGAGAACCAATGATAGGAGTATTGACTTCGATGTGAACCAAGGAGCTTGAAGACGAAAGCTAAGGTCGCGAAGAGATTTAGTTGAGTTAAGCTCCAATAGAAGTGGCCAATCCAAGGTGAACTAACCAGCTTGAAATGCAAGGGATGAACCTTTAATACATAGCCTAAGACTTGATAATCAAGCTTAAGCTACTAACCTTTAGTGGTAGTAGCCATCCTGAAGAGTTCCATGATTAGGTTCTCGAGTAAAGAAGTTACTTGAGTGTTATGAGTGTGATGATTAGATAAAAGTTAAGTTAGCTTCATTGTCCCTTATTGAATATGCAAGTCTTTGGTAGGACAAATTAATTGCTAAGCAAGATGCCAAAAGAGAAGAGCTAATAAGAACTTGGAGGCTTATGGATGAATCATCAATTTTTGATGACTTACTTCAAGTAAGAGATGCTCTATGCTTTCCAACACTTAAGGTAAGGTTGAAACATTATTGAGGAGTACTTGTAAAAATTTGAGACCTTGATCAAATGTGAGATTATTGAGCCATAGGACTGTACTATTGCTAGGTTCCTGAGTGGCTTGAGAGATGACATTGCTAATGTAGTCAAGCTCCATCTGTTTAACTCATTGGACGAGCTGACCAACCTAGCCTTGAGAGTAGAGTGTTGGAGGAGAAGAAAGCACCAAAGGCTAACCAGCCAATCTCAATAAGGCAGCCTTAAGCCTAAGAGGTATGACGAGAAGAAAAGGCCAAAGAATAAGATGGAGAAAGGAGAGTTCAACTGACTTGACTAGGTTGAGATAAAGAAAGTAGAGAAGGAGAGAGTGCCTGGTACTAAGATCGGAGAAGTTAAGTGTTTCAAGTATTTGGGATATAGACATATTGCCTCCCAATATTCGAACAAAAGGGTCATGATTTTGAAAAGTAAAGGACCAGATGCTCAAGTAAAGAGTCAAAGTGACAAGAGCTCAGGAAGTGACATGAAAGAGGTGAATATCTATCTAGATATGGATGGACTCTTAGCCATGATGAGCCGATTGAAAAGAAGACCTAGGTTAAAGGGAGAACTTATTCTAAATCCAATCTTTGGTGAATGGGAAGACTTATTCCTTAGTTGTTGATGGAGGTAGTTACACTAACATGGTTTCTGCAGAGCTGATTATAAGGAAGAGACTATTGAATTACCTGCAACCTTAACCTTATGGACATAAGTGGTTTAATAACAAAGGTATGGTCCATGTGCATAAGAGAGCTCGGATAGCATTCAAGGTAAGATAGCATGAGGATGAGCTTGACTTTGATGTAGTGCCCATGAATGTAGCAAATTTAATTCTTTATCGACCTTAGGAGGATAACCGAAGAGTGATCCATGATGGCTTCTTCAACATTTACATAATTCGAAAGGATGGGAAGAGCTATTGCTTAACCCTTATGAGTATTAAGGAGATTCGGAGCAACTTAGCACCTATGGTTAAAAAAAAAAAGGGAAGAGGAGCTTGTTTAGCATTCGAACCTATGCTCATTACTTAAAGTCGAAGATAACTTCTTTTCAACCCTACGGTGATGATAAGAATTGGCTTATGACCATCTCCAAGCCATAGCTAACCTGGCCTACCTAAGGTTGAGTTGATACTAGAAGGTTAAGCAAGGAAAGAAAGATAGCTTGAAAATAGCTCTATTGATTATCGAGAAAACTAGGGACTAAATAATTGAGGTCCTAAGCCCAAAGACTAGCTCATTACGACACAAATAATCTAGTATTGAGCAATCTATGAGTTTAGCAACTATAGGCCAACCTTACTGAGAGCTCAGTTGAGCACAATAAGACTTTAAGGAATCTAACTTCAACTTAGATAGCTAGTTGTTGATTTAATCCTACTCGAATCAAACTTACCCTAGAACAGTTCAAATACCTTGCATGCTAACCTTCCCATTAAACGTGCCATTTAACATTGTTTTGGATACTTGTAAATATTTTCCTTAACTTTAGTTGTAGGCCTACTTTATGGTTTAAGGCTTTGTATATTATTTACAATTTTGTCACTAAGGTTTTAAGACTTACTGTAAATAGCAATTATTGTAATTAGTAGCTGAGATGGTTGAACATTTTTTTTAAGTAAGATTATATTTGATATCATCGTAAGCTGTTTAAGCTTATGTCTCGAATTATTGAGTGCCATTTTACTCTTTAATCTTTCTTATGTTTTTATTAGTCTTCTTCTTGAGATTGTGGTGAACCCCTTATTTGAGTGACTTAATAAGTTGTACCTAACCCTTCATTTGAAACCCTAGTGTTGATTTAGTATTCGTGAGTTGTATTGAACCATATTTTGAGCTTAAAGTCGATTGTGCTTATGTTTTGGTGTGTGATATCCATTCACATTCACATTCAAAATCTCTTTTACTTGTTATTTCCTAAGTTCCTCTGAACATGAATATCCATTTAGGTTTTGATTGAGCTACACATATTGCTCCGACTAACCTTCGAACCTTGGGCCATACCGATATGAATAATAGCACGTGCAAACAACCTGAAGCGGCAGAGTCGTAACAGTCTCGTCGTGTAAACCATCCTAAGATAGAAGTTGGCCTTACAACCGTTATCTTAGACCTGATCTACACAAGGCGTCTACAACTAACCCGCTTCGAAGTAGACAATTTGTAATTTAAATAAATCATTTACCTATAAAAGTGAGGAATTATATATATATGTTATAATTCAGTTATTGCAGTTAAAGTTTACAATATTTCTCTATAGTATTTTTCTAAATTATTACATCATTCGGAAATGAAAAATAATTCTAAAATAAAAACTTAGACCTTAAAAATATGTGTTTATTCTTCAATATTTTTCCTCACTCCCTAGGATCCAGCAGTTGCTAGCTTCAGAGTAGTTGTTTGCCGCTTCTTAGCCAGCACCTGCACGACATCTATAGGGATGTAAGCAACTACAGCTTAGTAAGTAAGGACGGAAGACTTAAAACTATACCAGAAACACAACAAGATTTTCAATCACTTATTAGATGCAATGCATGCGCAAGCAAATGCCATCGCACGACGTTGTCCGGCCCATCGTGAGATTATAGAAATTACAGCCGCTTTAATCCGGGTTGAGGAGTTGCCGTTAATGCAACAGCTCACGACCAAACCAAGGCTTATGTAATGGAGACCTTGCTCCTCCTGCGACTACCTTTGAACCACTATCATCACCCTCACCGCGACCTCCTCTCCTGTCACTTAGTTAGACTGAGGATGAAGAAGGGACCATTTTGCAATCCTGCGCTATCCCTTCCGAAGGGGTTGGTATTTGGCCGAAGAGTCCTAAGTTCCCCTAACGAGTTGTCATGTATGTCCGATTATGATTACTGGTTGGATATTTGATTAAGTCCAGTTTAGGGTGATCAATCCTTTCATACAATTCATACAATACGTGCCAGAGCAACAAACAGTATCATAGCATCACCCATAATCAAGCACATGCACATATTCAACTATCTAACAAGCACAATCAAGCATAATCTTAAGCCTCCAAAATACAGCATCGTATTAATCCCAACTTACCTCGACTCTTCGCTCACTCACTCGAGGTCCGATTTGTTCAGGTTATCGCCGATCATCCCTATAACACAAACGTGGTTTCAGTTTTTCATATAACTATTATAGGTTCATTTTATCCTATAACGCTTATTGTTATGTTTGGTTTAGGGTTTAACATACCTAATTATCTAGGTCTTAAGTCTTTTATAATTATTCTAGGTTTGGGGTTAGGTTCGGGTTCGGTTTCGGTATCCGCATGAATTTCTAAATTAGGTTTTAGTTCGATTTCTAAATCCTAAACATGCTTGAATCTTAATGTGAAATTAGTCACATTAAGCTCGAGTATTCAAATATCTTATTGGGTCTTAATTTAGTATTCTAAGTTATTCAGTACACGCTAGTTCTAATTAGGGTATCGGATTTATTCCCGATGTAAGAAAATCTTACTTTTTTATATAATTACCTAAAATTCAATCTTAATTTAGATTTAATATTATTCTGATTTTTACTCTAATATTATCTAAATAACCCTATTTTTTTAAATTTATTAATTTACAATTTCACATATTACTAATTTCTTATATTAATTACCTAATTTCCTAAATTAACCATACTTAATACTCCAAAGGTTAGGATTAGGGTTCCACATCAAAGATTAACATCCCTAAACATCTAATTATTATCTAAATCAGTAATTAATATCTAAATCACCTAATTAACTCCAAATTACCCAATTTTTCCATCATTTTAGGGCTAAAAATTAACTTAAAAATTTCGAAAATTAATTTTAAAAAAATGGCTTCATAGCACTATTCTATATTACATAAGCATCCTACAGAAAAAAATTGAGCTCCAAATTACACTCCTAAGCCTATTTATTTTCCGTTCTAATCATGCTTGGTTTTGCACAATTTCTTAAGGACCTTATATTTTCAGATGTGATTAAACTAAATCACTATTTTTCCCTAAATCTACGTACAATAAAACCTCAAAATAACAAGTTTCATAATTTTCTGGGCAAAATAACTAATTTTACTAAATTATACAAAATCGAGACAATTGTGGGACTCACCCAGTTTGATGCTTTCTAGCCGTCCAAGCTTGTCGGCCGGCCCAAATGGTGGGTCTGGAGTGGGGTAGTGGTGGTGGCTCGGTCCTAGATGGTGGTGAGAGGTGGGTTTGGCTCACTTGCCCAATCTGCACAATTTTCCTTTTTTTTTTTTTCTAGATTTTCTCTCGATTTTTTATGTGTTCCTATTTTTCCTAAATTCTAAACTATCTAAATGACTTTTGGAAAATTTTCCCCTATTTATAGACGATTTTTGTAATTATTATGCATTAATTTGACAAGACTTTACCCATTTTCCTTGATTTTTGGCTTTTAGGTTGTATAATTTTCATTGGTTAATTTTTCTTTTGCAGATTTGGACCTGCTACGACCTGGTCTTGATTCATCTTATCCTCTTTTGATTTTTTCTGATTTTTCCATAATTAATTTATAATTTTCTTTAATTATTTACTTAGTTTTTGGCCAATTTAGGTAATTTCGCGTATTTTTATCTACAGATAAATATATGTAGGGTATACGTAAACATTCCTAATTATTATTTTGGTCATTCTAAAATTTTTAGTATACATATAATCTATCTCTAGTAATTTATTAGTTATTAAATTACACTTTTCGCCTTTTAGCAATTAGCAATTATTATGCTTAAAATTTGAAAATTTTATAGTCTCCTATTTTACTACTTATTTTCTTAAATTTAAGTTTACGGGGTCATTTTTACTAATATTTCTCTCAATAGTTTATAATTTGGGTTTGATCGGATCCTTTAACCGATCACCCTAAACCTTGGATTTTAAGTTCAATCCTACGGTTACTTGGCTTAACTTTAGGGCTTACAGTTATTTCCTAAGTTCCTTTGAACATGAATATCCATTTAGGTTTTGATTGAGCTAAACATATTGCTTCGAACAACCTTCGAACCTTGGGGCATATCGATATGAATAATAGCACATGTAAACAACTCAAAGTAAAAGAGATAGGGAGGAGAAAATTAGGTTGAGGATTTAAATAGTTTCAGCCTTATGCTTACTGATCTCTTTTAGCTCCATTGTTAAAGACTCGATATTCCTCACTGGTGCCGTTCTACTTAATCTACTATGTCAAAAACAAATCAAGAGAAGTTTACAAGTTTCTGCTACACTTGGCCTTCACAAATTTTTGCTCTGCCTATCTAACCTCACTAGAGTCTAGCCTAATTACAGATTTATAGAGTACAATCAAACCTCTGTTAAACAATACTTAAATAATTAATGTTTACAAAATATAATTGAGAAAAAAATATATAAATATCAAATAGTTTGGTACAGAAATAGAAATGAAGATTATTAAATATACAACTTCAATTAAACTCTTTGAAATAGTCTTTAAGAAGTGTTCTATGCTTTTTTAGATAGTAAGCAATGATCATGATCAGTGTGCAATGTATTTTTTTCTTCTCAGAATTGTGTAATATTTTGAACCATCTCTTCTTTTATAATGGAGACCTTCAACAACTAGATTGTTGGAGATTATATTTGCCTTAAGTTTATCCAATGCCAATGTTCAAAGATAAATTCCTAAATATGTTGAGAAAATCTTGGAATTTGAATTTGATCTTATTTTGGTCATTTCTCTTTGAAGGATATATTTTGATCAGCAAGTTCAGATAATCTTGAGTATTGAGTTTGATACCCTTAGTTTTCAAAATCAAATTTATCTTTATTCAATCTTAGATATTTTCTTGTTGTTTAATTATCTCTGAAAATTAATTCTCTTAAAGATAATCTTCGTTTATCTTATTTAAATTAGCCAAAACATATATAACTTATTTAAATTAGCCAAAACACTTAAAGGAGTCTAAAAATGGAGCCATACACCATTACAACTAAAATGTACAATTCATTTCAGATTCTTTTCTTGTTAAAATACAATTAAAACCCCTCTTAAACAATATAATAAGCTTGGAAACAAAATTAGCTCAAGTTAACCTCTAAGAAACTTACCTCAAACTCTTGATAAAGCTACTCTTGGTGTAGAATTAGAAATTGCTTAAGAATGAGCTGAGATTAACGAGAATGGAAAGTTAAGATGCTAGATAATTTAAAATGAACTTACTTTTGTTAATCCATCAAGTTTTACCTTAATATTCACTAAACTTTCCTCTTAGGGCTTAGCTTGGGGATTGCTCTTTAATTTTTTCACAAAGGATAGGGATTAGCTTATTTTTGGTAATGGTTAGAGTTTTAGAGAAGTGTAGTTGCTTAAGGGAGGTAGGCTTTTAATAACCTATTGAAAAGACCATTTTGTCGTTGTTTTTGAAAATACTTTTCTATAGTATTATAAATATAAATGTAGGTATATAGTATTTTAAATGTAAATTTGATATATCATCTTAGTGAAACTTTTTAAATTATATATATTGAACTTCTCTTCTACATAAATAAACCGTATAAAATAAAGAAATATGTGTGTGCCCAAAATTATAACACTTGAATAACTATGCTATAAGAAAGTGAACAATCAAGTTGAGGTTGTCATTTGTATTTTCTAGGTTGCACAATATGTTAATAGACTTATTATAGCCAACCACTACAAAAGTTATGAAGGTGCTTACCTCTTATTAGGGTTGTGAGTGTGTAATAAAAAAAGCTAGGGATATTCTTATTGTTTGCAAACTTCATAAGGATGGTGAGTATAACTTTTCTACGGTTAACCATGAACTATTGATTCATACATTGACCATATGGCAAGAGCGTCATAATTGCTATATTAGATAACCCATGAATTCAAATCATGTTAAACGATGTAATGGTTGTAGCTTTCAAAGGTAATATTAATGATATCTTAACTAACCAAGAATGACTTAGCATACTTATAAAAAGTTTAGGTGTTTATTAGATTATGTAATTAAAAAAAAAAAAGTGTTATGTTGTAAAATGCTCCTATGAAGAAGTTAGTGAGTATTTAAGTGAATTTATGTAAAGCTTCACACTAATGATGAACTAGGAGAAAAGATATGTTTAAATATAGTATTGTTATTAAACTTTGATGTTTATAAGCTCTTACAAAGTAATTGATTGAGCTTCTCTTGCATGTTCTCATTTTGTATGATCTTACTATGCGATCTTACTTCTTGATAATTTGATATGATCAAATAAGAACAATATGTTACTCTAAAAATGATACAAGGAACACAATTGAATTGATTGAAATTTTAATTGCACTTTGGAAATTGTAGTACCTGTTTTCATCTTTCTAATTTCTTTTACTACTTAAACTAGAAATACCACCACCTCTAAAACTCCTCATCTTATTTACCACCGATTGATGAAAGAATAGGATGATGCTATTATGTGCATATCGTATAAGCCTTGCACTTCATTTGATTTTAGATGAGTGATGTGGTTTAGGATAATAGCTTCAAGTAGGATACCTTAAAGAAGGCTAGGAAAGAAGAATAAATAACTTCAACAAGTTGACAAACTTGTGATAGGAAAAGGAGCTTAGAAAGGTCAACTTTGAGTTCTAGAGATTGAAGCATGAATTACTTGATGAATTCTTGACTTAGCTCTCCTTACATTTAGATGACATGAAAGTATATGAGTCATCATTTCTAAATAGAGGACCTAGATACACATGTATCGTTTTATGAAGAGAAATCACTCTAAACTTACTTCATGCTTTTGAAGATGCACAACTTTAGAAGGATCGACATAACTACTATAGCCATCATACACAAAGAGTAAGTCATGCAAAGTCAATGGGGAGAAATCCTTGTTCTCTTGGTTGAGTGCTTCTTCAAGAGCTAGAAGAAAATTGGTGTCAAAATTCTAGGTGCAAGTGAGTGACAACATTTCTCATTATAAGTATGTGTACTTTCATTACATAGTTCTAATAAATGATTGTATTTAGTCTTATTATTGAATTTTTGAGGGTTACAATATTCTTGCATTATGTCATCCATATGCATATTCCCTGGTGATCCAAAAGAAGAAGTGAATTTATGATTTTTTTCACTAGCCATTAGCATAATCCAAAGTAGTCAGTTGATACTAGCCTTTTTTAGTTGGGATCCTTATATCAACGAATAGAATTGTATTGTAATGCCTTAATGCAATCAAAGGGTTGCTACGTAAGTGCTTCATAAGTAGATTTGGTCTTCCTGTACCTCTTTTATAGTAAGTGGTTCTTATAACACTCCTCCTCCCTTAGTGTTCATGACAATCTTAACCTCATCTATTTTAGAGCTTTGGCATGGATTGATAGACAACCTGCACATCTACTACTCTAAGTTATTGATGGTTCATTCAAGTTCACTTTTGACCTTAGAAAATGATAGCTGGCCATAAGGGATGGGCTTTTAAGGATCTAGTGAACTTAGTAGGCAATTGCAATAGCTTACATGATACTAAAGTGAGATTCTTTTTATGGTGTACTCAAAGAGCAAGTACTTGTTCTACTACTTCTTAAAACATAAGTCTGTAGCATATTATGTTTATAGAGTTGCTTACTAGTTCAAATTTAAGAAAAGTTTCCTCAAATCTGCCACATTGGCTAGAATACTAATTCAACTCGTATCATTAGTCGCTTTTGCCTATAGATTGTAGAGAAATTTACCTAATATTGTTGATTGTATGTATACCAAATTGTGGGAAAGTACATCTAGTCAAGTTATAGTATAGATTTAAAATAGATTTTGAATTTGAGTGTCAATCCTATGAGGAGCTAAGTTATATGAGTATATCTAATTATTTATAGCAAGTGTACCCTTTTTAATTTATTCAATTACCTAACTTTTTTTAAGGGAAGATCTTATTGAATAAATGAAGATTCAATTAAACAAAAAAAATAAAATAAAAAGTAAGAATTATAATGAAATCGAACATCAAACTAATCAACAAAAATAAAGACATTAAAATAATTAACTACTAACAAAATAACCAAATAACATATTAACTAAATAATATAAAAATAACAACTAACGATAAAACAGTAAAATAATAGAAAAGCCTAAAATAACTCAAAGCATAAAAATATAAAAATAACATAAAAGCAATAAAGACATAAAAATATTAAAATAATAGGGGAACATGAATTAATTAACTACAAACTGATATTTTCCTTAGTAAATCTTAATTGTTGTTTACTACTTAGTTTTATGGGATTTTTCAATCTCGATTGCCTTATTGAACCGTAGAGATTCCTAATCTTATTATAATGGAAATAAAATTCTAAATTAACTGCACTCGCATCTCTAGTTGATTCCTAATCCTAAGACCCTTTCTATCTACATTGTTATTGAATAGAGTATCTTAAGATCAGAGGAAGTACATGGATTTTGCTATTAGGTTACCCTAATTCGAAGAGATTAAATACCATCTCTTAGTACACCTAATCTTTTCTATTTAAACATGTTTATTTACTGTTTGCCTCTCAACTCTCAACAAACTCATATGTTAAATTAATCCTCTAGGTAATATTAATTTAACATAATAAAAATGGTGTAACTAGATCATAATAAACAAAATCATTAAAAGAATTTCATAAATAAAATCACTCCTATGGACATATGGTTAAATAATGATTTACTAAGTTTATTAAATTGAAAACATAAAAACTAAAAAATATAAAGACATGATGGAGGTGCCCTCTTGTAATAGTCTAAAACTTAACAACTGCTTAAGGGGTTCTCTTTGTAACCTTAGGCTTAAGAGCATATTTATGGGAAATGCTCCTAAGATTAAAAAGAAAACCTAACAAAAATGGAATCTTAGGATTCGCAATGTCTTTACGGCTGGTGTATACAATCGCAGTGGTAGGCCATGGTCATGCCTTTCGTATGAAACTTTGAAATTCTAATTGAATTCCTTTATAAGAGGACTACAGGTGTGGTTTGTGACTGTGGTCATTACTGGACTTCCATTCTTGCTTGAATTTTCTCTACTTCACTCCATTAGCCGTAATTTTACTCTAAAACTACCTAAAATCTTCTTGGAATCCTTAAAATTATTATAGAGTACTTCCAAAGTCCCTGAAAGTGATAAATGAACAAATTAAGCTTAAAATAGTACCAAATTATAAGAAATAAAGTGAAAATCAATGCAAAATTACTAAAGAAAATATATATTATTTTTGTGTTATCAAATTCCCTTGTACTTAACCTTGTGCTTGTCCTTAAACAAAACAAAGAAAATGTTAAAGGAAAAGACAGAGAACTTTAATTTTAGAAAGGTGCACCCTTAATATCTTATAGGCTTAGCAAAAACATTTTCAAGAATCACCCTTATTCCTTAAATAGTATCAAGCCAAAACCTACTAAAATTCAGTGACCAATCAAGAGAATTTATAGTTAATCATAATATTTAAACAAAAACTAAACTAGTGATCATAACAAAGATAAAATATCAAGAAAAAGTCATAAGAAAAAGACATAAACTAAACTAGATCGGGTACTTGTTATATTAATTCATCCTCTAATTGGTCCTTTACTTCTCTCAATTTTGGTTATGAGGGTTTATTAATTCAACTTAATTTCCTTTGTTTGAGCTTGATTAGCATTAGCAAAGTAACTTGTTCTTTTACAGTACTAAGGCTGATCCTTATTAATTCAATTCTTTTAATTTAGTGGTTGTTAATGGGAAAGCACCTTACTCTTCTAAGGGACTTAGGCTGATTCTTAACACCATTAATTATTTTCTTTTACTTTTTTCGATTAGCAGCGGGAAGGAGTCTTGCGTTTTTAGGGGACTAAGATTGATTTATGCCAATCTCAAGCAATTTATTTGATCAATTTAATTATGCACTTTACTTTACTCCTCGAACTACTTCAATTTTTTAAAGGACTTTCAAAAGACAAATCTCCTTTATTCACCCAATGTAAACATTTTGAAAACAAAGCAGAGATAACTATCCTCTAGAATCAAGCTTATAAATCAAAATGACTAGACCTTAACCCAGTCATATCTATCCTAATCCTAAGTCTAAGCTTAGGAAAAGGATAAATATGAACTTTAAAGATTTAACAACTCAATTTTAGCAAAGTATCCTAAATTCAAAAAGGAATGGGTAGATTTGAAAAATTTATGTTTGCTTAATGCTTATAGGGGTCACAAATTTCTAAAATTGTGCAAAAATTTGATAAATTTTATCAAAACTTAAAAGGGGATGCAATAATATATAATAGCATATATAATCTATCATTCCCCCCACACTTGAGTTGTATATTTTCCTTAATGTACCTGATTATTCAAATCAAGTGTCTAAGTGGAAGATAAAATAAATAAAACGATAACAATGAAAAGGAAAGAAAAGAAACTAAAACTTCCCTTGTTTTATTGTTGGATTCCTTTCAAAATTTGAAGTCCAAAGACGAATTCCATCAAACCATTAAGCACCTGGTTTTCTTCTTCCATCAACATGAGCTAACTAAAGAAAAGAAAAGGGAAAAGTTAACTATAACAAAATAAATAAAATAAACTAGTTGCTGATTCAAAGTTCCAAAGGTTAGTATCTTGTGAGCTTGAAAGCATGGAAATGTAGTCAAAGCAACAAATAAAAAAATGGTTAGTTAGTTAATATAGTCATCCAAATAAAGTAAAAATAAACCAAGTCTTTCTAAAAATAAAAATAAATAAGAGATCACTCCTCATCTTCTTCTTCTTTAATCTTCTCTTTAGTAGCTTCTTCCATAAAATTTGGTTTAGGCATTGGTGGTTGTAGTGGTGGTTCAATCCAGTGATGGGTCATGATTGCCACCTGCTGGATTAAGGCTTAGTCAACTTTATGTTGCAAAATCCTCTATCTCTTGAAAAGCCTCCTTATGAATCTCTTGATAGTATCAATTACTAAAGAGTACTTAGCTTGTAGCCGAAAGGATGATGAAGTGGTAGCCTATCTAGCTGGCTTAAGCAGTACATTAGGTGGTGGTGGTAGGTGTATAGATCTGATAGAGGCATATGCAAGAGGGATGGGATTCTTCATCTTTCTCATGTTCGTCACATTACGTAGGTTAGGATAATTCTTCACTACGTGGGTAATGAAAGGTCTTGTAGAAATATAGTTAGATAGCCTCTTAATGGCTTAGGTTTTCATGAACTAAGCCATTTTGAATCTTAAATTGAGAGGGTAGTGATTATCAAAACTATGAAGATACATAATGTCCCTCTCATTGACTACCCCCTAACTTTTGCCTCTCCCTATATGGTTTCTAGCTAATACATAATGTATTAGCCTAAGTAGGGTTATGCAAATGTGATGCCATAGATTGATAAGGATTATACACCCCTTCATCAATAGTCAATCTACTCCATATAGCCATATCAAATACACCCCTAGTTAACTTTTATGGTAAATCCTATACTCTTGAGTAGTAATATAATCAGTAAGATAAATCCCCAAATGGACTCCAAACTCATCAATAGGCATCCTAACTTCCTTATTACAACATCCGAAATAAACTATATTATGCCTACCTTGACTAAGGTTATTAATAGCTAACTTGAATGTGCATAGGAACTTGAGGGTGAGCTCACTATATACTAGCTGGTTGAACATTAGTATCCTATCCTATCCATCGAAATCGATTAGTAACCAGATCCTGGCATCATAATCGGCTTGTGCCAAGGCATGCTAGCTGATGTATATGAACTTGGCAAATTTCTTCTTAGAAAGGTGTCCAAACCTTTCCCTTTGCCAATTGTGCTCAAAAGTGAGTTTAGGGGGTTGTAGAATAGCACTTAAGTTCTTATGAGTTACATGCTTAACTAAAGGCATTTTCTGAAATTCAAAAACAAACAATAAGTTTAAATGTGATAATTAACAATAATCCATGCAAAAATTAATTCACTAATAGAACCATTGCAATCACCTCCATCAGTTCCTAGTTATTGTATGAAACAAGTAGGATAGTGATCAAATTAATAAGCTTGCAAAGTACAATACCCATATCATGGATTAGTATTATAATAGGATAATTTTTCAAGCAAATCCTATAAAATTCAATCATGCCTAATCCTTCCAAAATTAACATTAAATTTGCAATTTTCTAAAATCATAATTCAATAAGTAAATCATCTAATTTCAAATTATTGAATTAATAGGTTCCTAAGACTCTTGATTAAGAAAATTATTTGTGAATAATTTTGTGGATCAATATTTAACCCATAAAATATCATCTATAACTACATGAGCACTAATATTCAACCTAGTTTATTAATTAGAAACTTGTCCAAGTGGTTAATTCATGCATAAATTGATTTTGCAATTCATATTAACAGTAAACACATTAAGTTCCATTATTCACAATGGATTTAAATCATCGACCATTCAAACAACACTATTTTCTTTCATTTTCTCTCTCTTTCTCTCTTTCTATGGTCTTTTATGTGTTTTCATCACTTTCCTTCAATGAATCCTCACAAAGCACAAATCTTTTTTAATGATTCTAGCATATAATCAACAAATAACAAACTACATCACATTATATATACTAGATCATTCCTAAAACACAAGATCTAAATATATGCACATAAAAAATCCCATATTAAAAAACTAGATAAAAATTAGACTTTTATGAAATCTAATAACAAATCAAGGAAAACAATGTGATATAGTTGATGTGCAGACCTTATGATTGATGTTTTCGTGCTTAGATTTGAAAAAGTCAATGAGTGATTGTGATGATCGTAGAGAGTAGAGAAAAGTATGTGTGAGAGTGAAATAATATGAGAATGGAATGAAAGAAGACAAGAAATACATGTAGTTCTCAAATATAGTAGTGACCATGGGTAGGGAACACACTTGTGGTAAGTGGCTATGTTTCTTCCCCTATGTTGAAGAGAACATTGTATATGCGGTTAAGGACCATGGCCGTGTTCATCTTGTCAAGAAATTTCCTTAGCCTTTTTCTTCAAAATTGAATTACGAGAGGATCATGGTCCAAGCCCATGATCGTAGACCATCGCCGTGATTTTCTTTGAACATTGAAAATTACTTTAAGCTTGATTTTTTTGACTTGTTTCCTACAATGACTGAAAATCTTAAAAATTAGTATCAATTTGAACACAAAATTTTGACTAAAAACCAATCAATTTGGATGACAAAATCTCTAACTAAATTGCCTTATATAAAGCAAGATAACAACTCACTCAAAAACATAAATTAACTAATTGAAAAGAAAATGAAATAAACTAAAATGTGGAAAATAAAAATTTATGAAACTTAGGCTACCTCTTAAGGAGCGCTTTTGTTTTACATCATTAACTGGACAATTGACAACTTATTCCTTAGTTTTCTTTCAAACCTGTTAGTTTAGGATTCTATCAAGCTTGATATTTCCCGGTTTTTTTTTAAGTTTTCCTTAAACTAATTAATGCTAAACCATACTCATTTAATATTGTTCCTTGACTAAGGTTTAAAGAAAATTGATTTTTTAAAAGAATTTTGTAAATTTTTGGAGTTATCACCTAATTGGAGTCAAGAAATTGTTTAGTTCAAGAACTAAATAGGTAGATTTGGTTTTAATCTAAACACTGGTTTGAGTGGGGAAAATCGATTTTATAGGAAAAAGGTTTTAAAAAGCGAAAGAAACGAGTATGGGGATTAGGTTTTTTAAACCCTTAAGGGTACCATAAATTTTCCTAATTTAGATTTAATTTCTTAAAATCACCTTTTTTTTTTAAAATGAAACAAAATAAACTAGATTTTTTAAATTTATTTTTACTAAATGGAGTAATTTGAGCTAAAAGTGGAAAAACTAAAATTTTTCATTTTTTACATCACCCCGAAAATGCTATACCCACTATTCAAGATTAGATGTATATAATTCTTTTTATGAAAATTTTAATGTGTTGATAGATTTTAATTTTGAAAAGTGGATCGAGTTTACGTTTTTAACCTGGTTCGAGTTATTTAAAGAAAATTTATAAAGGTTCCTAAATTTGGTTTTATTTTTTAAACTTCTTGGAAATGTCCTAATTGAAAAGATCAATTTTATCTTTGTTGAAAAATGAGTTCTAAAGTGATAAAATTATTTTAATTATTTTTTTCTTTCTTACCTATTCTTGTTTTTTTTTTTTTCTATTTTATTGTTTTAAGTTTTAATTAGGAAAGGAAAAAAAAAACTATTCTATCCTTTTTTATTTCTTTTTCTTTTTTTTTTCCTTTTTCCTTTTTTTTTTAGTTACAAGAACAAATTTAATTACAGCAAAAATAAAAATAAAGTACAAAACAACTAAAATGAAATAGGCTGTACTTGGATAAACTGCATGAGTCGATCAGTTGGGCACAAATTTGAATCGAGTCGAATCACACTTGGATTGGCTTGTGGATGGAAGAATGACAACAGCATACGGTAAAGGTGCTTCAAGCGTTTTTAACTGCAAAATTGAGTAGGGTAGAGGTTTTTTTGTATGGATTTTATTAGGTTTAGGTGGGGTAAGCTCGATGTCATAGTGAGTAGCCATGGTTTGGGTGGTTTTCAAGATTTGAGTGGCAGCAGTAGTGGAGGTTCGGTTATGGTGGTGGTTGTTGGAGATTGGCGAAGGGTTAGGCTTTGGGTTTTCGAATGTAGTAAGTTTAGTTTGTGCTCGTTTTGAGTACAATTGAGTGATGGGTGGTATTTTTTGTAAGGGAGTTACAGCGATTATGGTTTAGCAATGGTGGCTTCAGAGGTATAGCTAATGAGTACGATGGTGGCTGAAAGAAGCTGGGTTAGGGAGCTAGGGACCGAGGGACTCAACTGTAGTGGTGGCATAGCTTAACGGTGATTGGAGAGAGAGACAATGAAATGAGAGAGAGGGATTGTAGAGAGAGAGAGAGAGATTAAGAAAGTGTTTGGGAGGAGTTTGAGAACTTTGTTGGATATTGCTAATATAGATTTCTAATTCAAAATGAAAATTGGACCCCCTTTTTATAGTGTTTGATCAAGGAATTAACATGTTAAACTCTTTAAGTGCATAAGTTTGAAAATAAAAGAGAAGAAGTTGATTGAGCATAGATTGCACAATTTGATTCAATCACTAGTCAAGATGGCTTTACTTGTGTTCAAACATGCTAAAAAAGTTCAATGGAAGCTTTAAAAGCAGTTATTAGAGCTTAACACTTACTTAGTCAACTTAGGTGTTAAATGTGTAAATTTGAGTTTTTTTTTTCAATTTTTCCTCCTGATTTTAACCGCATTAACATGCGAATCTATATAAGCTCTTGGGCTCTATTTGAAGTAGATTGTAGAGAATAGGAATCACCCACTAATTGGTGTATTCTCACATGGAAATTGTGAGAAAAATGAGGTTAAAGTGGGAGGTACGAATGGTTTTTGCTAGGGAAAAGGATGTAAAGGGAAGGAAAAAGAAAGAAAGAGAGAGAAAGGGTATTGTGGTGCTACGTATCATGCCATATGTCTTGAAATGACATGTAGTTGATGACGTGGCAAGGGACAGCAACACATGGTGCCATGTGGCATGCCATGTGTTATGCTACGTAGAGCCATGTAGTGCTATGTTAGATTATGGTCTAATTAAAAAGTGCCACGTGTCATGATGTAGCCTAATGATTTTGTGATATGTGGCTGATGTGTGTTTTGTAAAGAAAAATAAAAGGCACTTTGTGCCTTTATTGAGATTTGAACCCAAGATTTTTAAGCCATATGCAATTTCAAGTCCATGTATAGTATCGTTAAGCTTTTAGCCTGTACCTTATTCATATGTATAATTAAAGTATATATATAGATTAGGTTGGCTTGAACTAGGTTTAAATCTAAGCCTTAGCCCAAAATCTTCCTTATTATTATTTTTATTTAAGACCTAAAACTCTGAAAATTTTATTTCAAATTATCTAAATCTTCCTCTCTTTTTTTATTTGTATTTTCTCTTAATTTCTTAATTTTTTTACATTTTCTTTATATTCCCTATTTTTGTTTTTGTAAATTTTATTTTTTCTTTATTGTAGTTTTCTAATTTTTTCCCTAAATTAGGAAAATTTTACCATATTCTAAAAAGTTCAAAATAAAAAAATAAAAATAAAAATAAAAGTGGAGTAAAAATAGGGTGTCTACAAACTTGGTTTAGTCTTTCTGAGCAACCTTCCTTAAGCCTCTCTCAATGATTAACCTTACCAACTGGCCAAGTTGATTCTTTAATTTTCTCAATGATGCATCTATATTCCTAATTGAGGCTTTAGCTTCTGAAAAAGCTATTGAGTTACTCTTAATCCGACCTACTTAAAATTCTTATCACATTATCCTTTTAGCTACCTTCTGACTCTGTAATCTCTAAAGTTTTTAGGAAAATTAACCTCTAACTAAGCTTTTGAATCCCCTATTATTTACATTTAACTCATAAATTTTGCTTCTAACTCATTTTCTAAGTATCATTTTAGTGTGAAATTCATTTATAGAGCCTTTGAGTTATCATTTGCTTTCAACCAATGTCTTAAAGTTTAGTTGATTTACTCACTTTGCTTTTAAGTTACAATTATACGATCAATTTAAAACCTTGAATAACACTTTAAACAACTTTCCTCAGCTTCATTACTTCCTAACTCCTTACACATTACATCATAATTCATCATTTTTTTTAATCTAATAAAACAATCAAATACCAACTTAACTTTTTAAGACTAACTCACAATTTTCTACAACTTCTCATTTTATTACTCAATCTAACCATCTCAAAATGGTATAAATACTTCAATGATCAATCTAACTTAGAATCTAAGTGAGATTATTAAGAGAAATAGGTTATTTTTCACTACAAACATTATTTTTAGGCATAAGTTAGGGCTTAAAAATCAAATAAAAATTTAGAAAATAATTTCACAAAAAGCTTTCACATAGCAATTTAATATTAGTTTAGGGTAGTTTATAGAAAAATTTTGAAGTAGAAAATACATCATTAGCTATATTTATTTTAATATAAAAAATTGTCTGATTTCTTAAGGACATATAGTGTAGCCACTAAATTTGTACAAAGTATTATTTTTCCTATATTCTATGCATGAAAATATATAGGAATAAATCTTTTTCCTAATTTTTCTAGGTATTTTTGATATTTTTATTGAATTTCACAAAATTAGGTAAAAAGGAACACTCATCGAAAAATGAAGCTCCAGCTAGCTATAGTGGTCCCCACCTTATCGGCAGCTCCAAGCGTTAGGTGTAGCTTCTGGTGGTGATGGTTGTGGTGATTGAGCTTCAACAACTCCTTACTCTAACAAACCATCTAACTCCCCAAATCATGCATCGATTTTCATATTTTTACTAATTTTAGCTCTTTGTTTTTCTTAGCTCACTCGAATTTTTCTTAGATCATCACTTGCATGAACAAAATGTTAGAGAGTATTTTTGGATTCCCTAAGTTGATTAGATGTTAAAATGGATTTTCGTTTTCTCTCCTCTACGTATTCTAAGCTTAAATGTCACAGAAATTTGCATGCTAATTTCATCTCTAAGGCATTAACAACAGTCCCTGCAATTCTACATGCCTACAATCTTAATCCTAGCTGTGTTGTTATTATATTTTTATAATTTTTATTGATTTTCCTATGTTATTTTAGCTCAAAATGTTAATAATAAGGTATTTTAGCTAATTATAGGCATGCATGTATAGTTAAAAATTTCACACATCCTATATACATATATTCTATATGTTATTTTATGCCTCGTAATAATTTCATTACATATATAATTTATCTCTAATGGCTCATTTTGTGCCTCGATAATTAATAAATATACTCTATAAAAATACAGTTTATTGAAATTAAATATTATATATATATTATTTTGAGAAATTGATCCTACTAACACTCTTCGTCTATCTTTTATAACCTTATATTAAAATTTGGCTCAATTTTGGTAAAATTATTCAAAAGTCTTAAATCCTTCTAAACGCCCTAAATGTCATAACTAGGATTTGTTAGTTTAGCGACTAAAATACTTAATTGACTAGGGTCTCACAAGTGATTTAAGATAAATAATATGATGAAAAGTATTATCTACTCATTATCTACTAGAAGTTGCTTGAAAAGCATGTACTTATTATGGATTAAATATGGAATTGTTTTCCATGTTGAAGGAAAGCAAAGGAAAGAGGGGCAAAGTGGTGAAATTCATGTTATTGATATTGTTATTAGCTTGTAATGTACATGATTCATGTTAGAAATATAGAAACTTATTGATCAAAATTTCATGCAATTAGAGAGATTCCTAGAATTCATAAATTTTGCAATGTTGATTAAAAATTATTGATGTAAAATCTAATTCAATATGCTAGAAATTCATGTTAGAATTATGGAATTGTTGGTTGAAGTAATTGCACATGTAATAGATCATAGAAAACAAGTTCTAATGAATTGTATGTTGAAATCTAATGTTCATGAATGAAAATAAGATTTAATCTTGAATTAATCCTATAATTTCATTAATCCAAGGTTTAAAAAAAATTAGCATTTCATTAAGCATTCTCTTGCTAATTTAAGATTTCCTAAGTTGCTTGATTGAATAAATTAGCAATAAATTAGGAATGATTTTTTGGATCTTATTAGATTCTTGAATTAGACATTATTTATAAAACATAAATTTGTTCTTTTTATCAAAATTGAATTCTCTAATTTTTCATTTCAAAATCATGCCAAGGGTTAAACATACCACGCGCAAAAATTTAAGCACCATTCCTACACATCCGCTTTTGGCATTTCATCAATCTTGGCAAAGGAAGTGATACCTCTAATTGTTGAAAATGGAATTTCACTAAACTACATATTTGAGGTGGGATTCATTAGTTTAGAATGGCTAGGATGCCAAAGTTCAACAGTTAATAGAATTTGGAGGATGAGGCTGGTTTTTTATAATCAATGAGCCAATATATAAGGAATTAATATTGGAAGTGTTAAGCACTTTAAGGTTAGCTTTCGATTACATTAAAACTGGTAGGAGTAATACTTTATACTTTAGATGTAATGGTTAAGAGGAGACCATACTATTTGATGAGTTGCCTATGAGAAAGGGCATATACTTTGAATTATGTTAGGCCCAAAGAGTATAGGGAGCTGCAATAGAAGCTACCTCATGGAATGTAAGAGTCTTTTGTGTTGTCTAATTTGACTAATCATGAATAGTTTATGACCTAAGGAGGTCTAAGGCTTCTTAGCTGAGAGGTCTTGCTTTTAGATTGATTCACTATATATTGGCCAGGGGTTTTATTGGAAGGAAAAAACTGTCAAGGGGTAGTGAATGAGAGGGATATTATATGTTTACATACTATTTCTAAGAGACACCCTATTAATTTGGGTATTAAGATGGCTTGTTTCCTTAAGAACCATGCTACTGATCATCGTTTGGGTTTTATTTTTGTAGGTCCCTTTGTCACTCGATTGGGAAGAAATACACCATGTTTTCATGGTATTCTTCACATGATGGAATTGGATCCTCTTACTCCATTGAATTATGAACCCATTAAGGCTATGAAGCTTCCTTTAACACCTGAGGGTCCACTCCTTAAGCCTTCTGCTGAGGCTACATCTTCATCATCCTAGTTGTAATCTTATTCATGATCTTCTTTAGTATTTGTCACCATTAAGAGGATCATGGGGAAGGAACTGAAGAAGTAAAGGATTCTAACTCATAAGATTGATCGCATTGAGGTTGAACAAGATGCACTCTTTGCCCGTCTAGGAGTCTAGCCACCACCTTCACCACCTATGCCAACCCCATACTCAGATGAGTTAATGGAAGAGGACGATGAAGATGAAGAGGATGAGGATGAAGAATGAATTTACTTATGCACTTTTTTTTTTTTTTAAGACTTGGTTTGATTTTTAATTTTTAGATGACTATCTTCACTAACTTATTTCCTATTACTCTTTCCTTTAGATAACTGTTTAATCTTTTGATCTTTTGTATGTTTTGTAGGATACTAACGTTTGTTACTTGAATTAGTTGTCATTTTATTTAGTTTATTTTATCGAGTTAATCTCTTCTTTTAATTTTCTAGTTAGTTCATTTTGATAGATACAAAGAAAACTATGAGCTTAAATGGATCGGTGAAATTCAAATCCTAGACTTTAGATTTTTCTCAAACATCAATGCTAATATCGAGGTAATCTTAGTCCTTTTATTTTTATTTTTCTCATGTTTTATTTTGAACTTATTTGTTGTAAAATACATAGAGGAAAATGTATAACTTAAGTGTAGGGCGGTAAGGGAGGGGTGGGGGGAATGATAGATTATGTATGTTATAAAATTAGATACACAACTGAGCTTTTGAAACATTTCTTGAAATAGAAAATTTTAGAAATTTGCATTCCCTATATATTAAGCAAGCAGGAATTTTTTTTTTGAATTTTCCTATATCCTTTATGAATTTAGAGCACTTTATTGAATTTGAGTGATTAAATTCTCATGATTTAGAGTTCTCTATTACTTAAACTTAGACTTGTACTAGGGATTAGGATAGATATAGATGGGTTAAGGACTAGTCATTTTAATTTCTAAGCTTAATTCTAAAAGATAGTTATTTATCCTTCTTTTCCCAAAATTTTTAGATTGGATGAATAAAGAATATTTGTCATTTGAAAGTTGCTTGAAAAATCAAAGTATTGGAGGTATTAATTGAATTATTAAAGTAATTGCTAAAAATTGGTACGGATTGACCTTAATCTTTCATAAGAGTGAGGTGCCTTCCTATGACAACAGTTAAATCGATAAAAAGGCCTAAATTAGTAAGGATCATCCATGGTCTATCAAAAGAGCAAGATTCTTTCTCAATACTAATCAACTTTAGGTAAAGGAATTAGATTGAACTTAAAAAGCCTCCTAATGAAAATTAAAAGAAGTAGAGAGACAATTAAAGCATAAATTGAGGTAATATGCTTCCAGTTTAGGTTTTCAATTAAAAATAGTTAAGGGAAGATTTTCGTCATCTTGAATTATAGTAAGGAAATTTCTATAACTTTTTCTTAACTTATTGATGTTTATTTTAATCTTTAGTGTAGTTTCTATTTAAGTGATAAGGCCAACTTTGAATTATTTGGATTAATCATTGAACTTCAATAGTTCTCAAGAGTTATTATCTAAGTGTCCAAAAAGCATTAAGTTAAGGAAAAAGGGTTATTTCAAAAGGATTTTGCTAAGCTATTTGGATTTAAGGGTGTACTTTTTTTTAGGATAAATTTTAATTATCTTGTCCTTAGGATATTTTC
This sequence comes from Lumnitzera littorea, assembly GCA_024138015.1. Classification (NCBI taxonomy): domain Eukaryota; kingdom Viridiplantae; phylum Streptophyta; class Magnoliopsida; order Myrtales; family Combretaceae; genus Lumnitzera; species Lumnitzera littorea. The sequence goes on along the minus strand of JAMXBB010000007.1, from coordinate 40,943,639 downwards.
TTCTTGTTTTTATTGTTTTACTTGAGGACAATTAAAAGTTTAAGTATGGGGGTATTTGATAATATGAATTTAGCATACATATTCTATAGTTATTATTTTGTGCTATTTTGTACATTAATCTAGCTAATTTTATATTATTTTGAGCTTAATTTATTTAATTTCATTTTTCGGGACCTCGAGAGTCATTTGATGAAATTTCAAGGATTTGTATAAAGTTTTAGAGTATTGTGGAATGAAAGAATTGATCAAGGATTGAAGTAGAAGAATTTCGAGTGAAAAAATGAAGTCTAGTGAGGAACATGGTTGAAAACTACGATCGTAGTCCATGCCAGCGTTCCCCACATCCTCAAATTCCATTAAACTTTTGAAAATTTGAGATAAAATGCAAGTACATACCTAAGCTCCATGGCTGTGTAAACTTCTTTGTAGACTTGCAATAATTTATGAGGTTTTCTTTGTAAATTTACGTCTTAATCTTATAAATAGATGTCTAGGCTTAAGTTTACAAAGAAAGTACCCTTGGGTAAAGTCATACAATAGAATTATTTTGGAGTTTTCTCTTCTTCTTTTTTCTCTTTTCTTTTCTTTTCATCATGTTATTACTTTGAATTATTCTTGATAAATTGTTATTGAACCCTAGTTCTAATTGCAATAATTCTCTTTTGTTCAATCTATGATATTGTTCCTTAAAGATTTCATTACATTACTTATAGTGTTGTTGAATTAGTCTTTACTTAGGTTACTAGTTCAATGTTTGAGTTTTCTATTTGAGACATGAGTCTTTATTGAACAGACCCATGTAATTCAAAGGAATTGAGTATACTAAGGGATTAGGTACTAATTTCTTTAGATCATAGTAATCTAAAATGGCTAACCTAGTGATAGGATCCAAGTTCTTTACGCAATTCTATGATGCTCTATTTATAAGTGATTCGGGTAGATAGGGTTTTAGAATTAAAATCAACTAGACACATGAGTCCAGCTAATTCAGATTAGGTATCTCTACGGTCCAAAGAGTAATTAAGATTGAAAATTACACAGAACTCAGTAGAAAATAACAACGGTTTGCTAAGAATTATGTATTCTTTAATTTTTTGAATTCATGCTTATTTTATTTTATTTAGTTTAGTTGTTTTATTTGTTCTTATTTATTTTATTGATTTTATCCTTATTTATCATTCCTTACCTATCCTTACTTTAATGAAAACTATCTTAAATTGTTAAGTTAGATAATTAATAATTTAGGGTAAATTGCTAGTAATGTAGGATTCTCAAATGAATGGTTCCACGTTAAATCGACATTCAGACTCACGATTCTTTTTAACTATATTGTAATTTAACTAGGTATACTTGCTTGATGCATTACACCCAATCACTTTGTATCCTGAACACTTAAGCATTTAAGTGTGGTAGTTGAGCATGAGTACCTAAGCTAAATAAGCAATAAAGAAAAGAAGGAAGACTAAAATATGGGCACACAAGGAAAGTTAGAAAAAAAATACTTTAGTTGATTTGTGAAATATTTAGAAGTCTTTAGGGGATAGGATCTAGGCCTCAAGTACAATAGAAAAGTGAAAGGAAAGAAAAGAAGAGTGCACAAAATGGGGAAGGGAAAGGAAGGAAAAGAAGCTATAGAAGATCCTTACTAAGCCCCAATCTAGTCGCCATATCCAATTTCCATAATGGACCCTTTAATTGAACCCTAGAATCCTTTCGGTATATTATCGTTAAGCCAAGTGATGAACATGAGGTTATGGCTATTGCTAGCGTACATCCTTTTGCACCACCTACCCTCTAGTTAGCCCAGCTTTAGTAGCTACCATCTAGAACTCAAGTTCTAAGGTGGTTTCGTAGAAAACCCTTTTGATAGCCTTTGGAGTCAGCTCTTAACCATCCTTCAACTTTGTTTCCCAAGCTTAGAATGCAGCTTGAGCCTCCTTAAGCTTCTTCTTCTTCCCCTCTAACTCTACCTTCAAATTAGCAAGGTTACACACATTAGCATCCACCAACCTCTTCATGGCCTTTGCTTTTACTTGTGCTTGAGCTACATGGTTAAAGAGCTCCATATTAGGTTGCTCGAGGTCTTAGCAATTAGAGGCCATGTCTTCAATACAGTCCTCCACCTTCACTTCCTCCTAAAGCTTGGAGACATACTCCTCCAAATAAGTGGTCTTCATGCTTACCACCTGAAAACAATAAGAGTGAGTTTCCCTAAGCACTATAGAATACTTGTAGTTAAAACAAGGAATAAAAAATTACTTATGCCATAAGGCCGTAGTTGTGTTGGAAGGTATGGTGATAGATCACAACAACTTGCACATTAGCAAACAAAAGCATTAGCACTCCAAGCTAACTTGGGAATCTAAAGGCACTAATGGAGAACTTCAACTTACCTCCTACAACTCATCCATGACCATCTCCTCATACTGGTCTTCTAATAGACCCTAAAACCACTCAGTGAAGTTTACTTGAAGTTAATAGGAAGTGACATCGATGCATTAAGGTGGATTATTATTGATCGGGATTATAGCTACCCTACAAACTTGAGGGGTCTCCTTAGAGCCCCTCTACTATAGTTCCTGCTACCATAGCTCCTGATACCTTTTCAACTAACCCCCTGATCCTTTATGAGTAGGCTCATTCTCAATTTAGAGTTAGCTTACCTAAACCCTACTCAAGAGTATGAGCCACTATTGTAGTTAGGGGGGAGCCCCTTAACAATGGGCTCCCCTATGCCCTCCTATTGATTTGTCATCTTTGGGAAGCTCGTTGCCCCATATAGGAGAACTAAGAGTAAAGCTTCCCCCTTTCCCCCTGTCTAACCCCCTCCCTTATTCCACTCGATTTGTTAACTCTTCTTCCTTTCATATAGGTATCTTAACCCTTACCCTTAGTAGCTGAGGTGTTTACTCCTTCGGCCTAAGCCTTCTTCTTTTTGGAGGTAGCTAACTCCTACATTTGCCTCTCATGAGTTATAGCTATGCTCCACCTAAAGTCTTCAAAAGCAATGTACATAATTATGAGTATAAAGTAACAGTTAAAAGAAAATATAACATAACTAATAACAAACTTATAAGGCTGAGGATGACTAGCCTTGAGCTTCCCCTTCCTGATGACAATGTGATGTAGAGAACTCTTAGCTACCCCTCATTGGTTAGGATTACACCCAACACTTCTCTCTTTCTTGAATAGTAGCCTCTTATGGATGTAGCTATCAACCACTAACGACAAATTAAGGCCCCAGTGGCAGAGTGTGACATTAAGGATCTCTTCCTTCGCATCCTCATCCTTAGGGAAGAAGTGCTTAACCTCCGTCATCTTGATCAGCTTCACCCATTTGGTAGGAAAGGGTATCCTCTCAATTGTATTCACGTGGAAGAACTAGTCTTTACACCCCTTTACCTTTGACTTCAGCCCATTGAAGATCTTTAGATGCTCACTAGGGCTTGTCACATAGACCTAACAATCTTAGTTGGTCTTTAAGTAGAAGAAGTGCTAAAAAAAATAAGTTGTTGACCCCCATGGGCTATAAATAAAAATTGCCTTGAAGGCGAGCAACTTTTGCTAGGCATTTCGAAGCACATGTTGACCTTGAAATAGGATAAAAGTTTAGTTGGAATTCTAAGAAAGGAATTCGTAGCTCAAGCTTGAAGGGGTATGCATACATATAGAAATACCTCTCTCCCTTAAGGTTGTATGCCCTTTCATTCTCTTTGAGCCTCTCCAGCTACTAGTTACAGACCCTAATTCTTACAGTTTGGTATACTATCTTATATGCCTTGTAATTGTGACTATATGCTATATAGTCCATGGTGTTGTCATCAATTCTTAAAGGTTGCAGCTCCACCACCTTTCTACTCCTTGTTATCATCGACATACCTCCCTTATGGCTTCAATGCCATGAGCCTACTCCACTCATCTTAAGACAACAAATTATAGTTGTCACTATCGTTGTTTCGGGTGAGGGGAGTAAGGTTGGTAACCTCCTTGATTGTTACTCAGTGACAGACCTCAACCATAGTAGAGATATTGGTTAAGCTTAAGTACTCACATTGAAATCCTAAGCCTCTTTGTTTAGCCATCATATTTATATGCTCAAAAAGGAAATTAAAGATTGAAAGCTATGGGTTTTTAAGGAATCTTGAGTTTGGAGATCTTTAGGAAAATGTTGGCAAATTTTTGTTTATGTACTCAAATGAAGGTGATGAAATAAAGGCCCTTAGGCCCTTTATATAGGCAAGCAAGGGGCAGGTGAACCATTTTTTCTCGTTAGTATGAGGATCGCCATCTTGAGAGTCCACATGTCTCTATTAGATGACCAATAGCTTAGATCCTTTCAATACATGGACACTAACGCCTTCCCTACATACTATACTCTACCTTAGGTATCATAATTACACTTCTAGTAGACCAAGCGTCACATCAGTCAACCCAACAGTCACTTCATCACATGAGCTCTAAGTTGAGTCACATTAGTCACATTAAGAGTCACCTCGGCCACCAAAGTGTTCAATGACTCTCAGTTGCGGAAATACTTTATTGTAGCTCAAGCTTAAGCCTTTGGAGCATAAATTGGTCTACTCTCCTTACCATTTTGATGCTAAGGACCAGTAGGGGGGGGCCTTGCCATCTCGATGATAAGGAAAGTTTGGTGGGGGTAGGGGGTTGTAGTTAGGGTAAGTGTTAATAGGCCATTTTGGGTTAAGGTCCCAAGGCTTAATACAAGTGCTTCAACTTGCTTGAGTACCCCTAAGCACATTTCTAAGACAGAGAGCTTGGACTCCTTTAGCAATCTACTTAGTCCCACTTACAAGCTCAAGCCTAACTAGACAACCTACTTGAGATGCTTCTAGCGCTTCGCTATGTTTGGTCCATTTGCAAGCCGGCATACTTGCTTGGGTTACCTTAAGCACCTTGTCACCCCTACCTTCTTGTGTCATTAAGAAACTTGGCCTAACTCCTTAGGGTAGGGCAACCTTAGTCTTATTTGAACATGACCTAAGTGCTTAGCATGCAGCTCGGTACCTAATTGCCCTTTCACATTTGTAGTACGACCAGGATACCCTATAACTCTAAATAGTCAGCATCCTAGATTTAAGTCATGACCTCTAGCTTGTCTAAGGCTGACCAAGCAACAAAGTTGTTTTATCCCCCATCCTATAATGCTTGGCCCTTACAGTAGCTACTTATGACTAAACTATAAGACACCATGTATCCTTAGCAAGTGAGCTCCTTATCCTATTGAGCCTAAGGTAACCGATCCTCTTCTCTCTCTAAGACTCTTGAGCACCTTAAGCATTCCCAAAAAAAAAAAAAAGAAAACACTCTCTCATATACTTCAAACAACTTCATCTTTCTCTTTTCTCTCTCTCCTTATTAACTTAAGCATCAATGAGCCTTGTCGGCATAACATTAGGGACTTTTTGTAGGTCTTTTAGTGAGTATGACTGAAGGACCACTTGGAGCAACCATCAACATACTTGACATTGATATTATGCATAACCACTAGATAATGAGATGCTTGATAAGAATGATAAATCTAAAGATAAAGAGGTACGAAAATATGAAAGTAATGGTTGTGTGTTTATTAAGTTGGCTTATGAGTGCCTTTTGGAAGATGTGACACCAAATCTATGAAAATAAATGAAAACTAGGTAAGATGTTTTGACAAATGAAAAAATCCAACTATTTCTTTAGGAATGTTTATATAATGAATTTGTAGAAAAGGGAATTGGATCCTACCAAAGTGAATTTGCAGAAAAGGGAATTGGAGGTAAACAAACAATGCATGCATTGTGGAATAGGAAGATAAGAACTTACAACATGTTCCCAAAGGTTATCATTGAGCCTAAATTTTCAATTTTTATTTTTCTTAACCTAATCAATATGAAACTCTATTTTTTAATATCGAATCTCGACTAGGGATCAAGGAAAATTGGGTTTTCTTTTAATTTTGAAAAGATTTTAGAGTCATCACTCAACCGAGGTTGGAAAAAAAGTTTAGGTTAGAACTAATTGGGTAGGTCGATTCTCACCTAGCTACTGGTTTATGAGAAAAACCGATTTAGAAAACAATTTTTGAAAACTAAAGATTTTAGATTAGAGGCTAACATATTAAACTCTAAATAGGTACCACCTAAATATTCTAAATTTATATTTATCTCTTAAAATACCTTTTCTATCATAAAATAAATCTATTTTTGTTAATTTTATTTTTCTATATATTTTTTGTTATTTTTAATTTTTATATATTTTTTATTTACAAGTAAAGAAGAAGATTTTTTTTTACAAAAAAAAGGAAAAATGAAAAACAAACTTTATTTTATTTTACAAAAGAGGAAAAAATAAAATTTTATATATTTTAAGTCACTACATTATTTCCTATAAGTGTCTATATACTTGTTATTCGAGATTAGATTTTTGTAGTTCATTTTACAAATATATATATATATAAATTTTTTTTTTTTTTTCATTTTGAAAATGATTAGATATACATTTTTTAACCATTTAATTTCATTTTATTTAAGAGAAAATTCTAAAAGGGTCATAATCCAGTTCTTTATCCTTTAAAGAATTCTAAAAAGGTAATCTTAATTTTGAAAAGGGGTTTATTAATTTCTATTTTTTTGAAAATAAGTTTTTTTAGGTAATAATTTTTTTTCTTTTTTTTTAATAAAAAATAAGGAGCTTTTAAGAATCTTGTAAAAATGAAAGGAAAAGGAAAAAAGAAGAAAATAATTGAAGGAAGGAAAAATTAAAATAATTTTTTTTTCTTTGTAAAAAAAGAAAAGTAAGATAAGAAAATAAAAAATTTTGAAAAGGTTGGATCGAATATAGGTGCAGGTCGAATACTAATTCGGGTCGAGTTGGCGAGGACATGGATCAAACGTGGGTTTGGGTCTGGTTATCATGTGTAGTGTACGTATAGTTGAGAGAGGGGCAATGATTGGTTGAAAGGGGGTGTTCTAGCTAGTCTTCAACGACTTTTCAAGTTGGAAAGGTCGTTTTCGTGTGATTTATATTAGAAGATAGGGGTATGGAGATGATGCTTTGGTGAACAATAGTAATTTTAAGGGCGATCAGCATTGGCCTTAAGGTGGTAGTGGTGTACGATTTTGGTGGTGGTTTCTAAGTGTTAGATATCTCTTATATATTTTAATGATAACAAAAATGGTTAAAAGTTAATGAATCTTTAAGAGTGTAGGCTTATAGAAGGTCATTTAGAAAGTTTATTTTTGCAAAATTAAGTTGCATTTGGAAGCTTATTTAGAAGCTTTGAATTGATTGTAAATGGTCTTTTGTGAAAAGTCTTCAGAAAGTATTACAGAAGCCTTTATAAGAAGAATTGGTACAACACTTTAGAAACTTATTCAAAAACTTCAAAAACAAAAGGTTGATACTCTTCAGAAGGTTGTTCAGAAAGTAAGTTTGGAAAGTTGACATTGAAATTAGTTTTTAAATCAAATTCAGATTAATCAAGTCCTAGCTCCACTATATTAAGCATATTAGGAAAAATACATATAATCATGTTTCATTTAAGATGGAATCATGATCCATGGGGATTATTTTTAAGTGAAAATATATTTGGATAAATTAAAATATATACAATCTTAGATAAGGATAAGGTTGATTTGATGATCATAGGATTTCAAATATTGAACACAAGGCTTATCCAGAAATAGCTAACAAAAGCTAATATTTTAAAATTCAAATCAAAGCTTATTTAGTGATTATGGATTGATGAATATTTGATCTAAACAAGATAAGGAGAATTAGCTTTGAATTTTCAAATGATCGAGATCTTCTCATGAAAATAATCAAGGTTTATCCTTTGCATTTTAACAGTTGGATAATTATGAAAGTGAAGATAATTTTTAGAATTTTAGCCGTTAGAAAAACTCAATATAAAAGTAAAAGGGATTCAAAACATTGATATACAACTCTGAAGAAATAGTATCGTTGCACAAAAATTTCTTGATCAGTTTTTACTTACTAAAAAGCTTTAGAAAGTTCTTCAAATACTTCTTCAGATAGTTACACCGAATCAAAGTTCTAAAACAAGTGTTATTTCTTTCAAGTACTAAATTATTTGAGACTTGTACTTTTGTTCTCACTTATGATCCCTATACTATATCGTAGAGAAAAGATTATTTGTACTCTATAGATCTACATTAGCCTAGATTATAGAGAGGTTAGATAAGTAGAGTAGAGTATTGTAAAGTCATTGTGATAAATGCTTATAATTTATTTGTGATTTGATTTAATGAATCAAGTGGAATTACACCATTGAAGTAGATTAGGTCCCCAATAGTGGAGCGAGAGCAGTAGGCAAGAGGCTAAAGCTTTATAAAATCTCTGCCTGATTTTCTCTTTCCTTACTCTTTTACTTTGCAATTTTATTATTGTATATTAAATTGTTAAATATTATTGTTCACCATTATAAGTTGTTAAAGAGGGGTAATTTCATTTTTGTTTAATGAAAAAGTTTTCAAAAATTTAGAGATATCCATTCACCCCACCCTCTTGATATCTTATATAGGACCAATACTAGGAACATAGTTGTTAAAATTGCGAGTCAAATATATAATTTATTGAGTTTATGATTTTATAATGTTTCTCTTAGGCAAAATAGATGTAAAATCATTTAGGTATAGTTTTTTAGTAAAATTATGAAATTTAATATACGTTTCTATAAGTTTACGATTTTACCAATTTTATGCAATTTTATTCAATTTTATTTAGTTCTACCGATTATAAACGCTCAAGTAGAATGGTTAGGAGTAAGTAGAGGGTGTAGTGTAGGGTTCTTGAGTGTAATGTTCACAGTTGTGTGGTTGGTTTCAAGTGGGGATGAGTGGCTGTGGTGTTTTGAAAAGGGTTGGTTGTGGAACGAACTTTAGGTAGTTTGTTGGAGGGGCTAAAGGTCATGGCTGATGATGGGAGTGGTTGGGATGGAGAGCTTAGAGCTTAGGGAACTCAATGGTAGTGGTGATTTTGTTTAAAAATCATCATGTGCCATTAATGAACTAGAGAGAGATATGCTTTAGGTAGACAGAGAGGGTTAAATGAGTGCTTTAAGGGAGATGAGGATGAGAATTAATGTCGAAATGGTAATGAGGGAGCTCTTTTTCTATTTGTTGGAGCTAAAGCAAGCATGGAAATGGCCATTAATGGGTAATTCGACCATGAATGTGCAACTTGGGAAATCTTCAAATTTTAGGAAATGATCATGATTTTGCATGTTTTGTCAGTTTTTAAGAAGGTGCACTCCCTTCTAATATTAAGAAGAAGCTTTGATATTATTAGAAAAGCTTAGACTCATGAATGGTGGAAGAGCCGCAATCTCAAGTTTAGGATTTTTCCTTGATTTCTTAAGTCAATTTAGTCATATTAATGGATGAATCCGAACATCTTCTTGGTGTGAATTGAAAAAAGGATATGAGATCTTTACGATACCATCATTTATCCGTTAGAATCATGGAGAAAATTGGAGGAAAAAAGCAAAAGGTAGTGGCTTGTTTGAAAAGGAAAAAAAGAGGAAAATCTAGAAGAAAGGATGAAAAAGATAATGATGAAGATCTACATGGACCAATAGGTGTCTACCATAAGTTAAAGTGGATAAGTGGTTTAATTAGAACACGATATGTAGTATACAAGGGGTATAAACATAAAAGGTGGAATTTGTACCCTATAAGTATTAAACCTAAACCTTTTGCTTGTATGGGTTGTGTCTTTCCATCAAGCCATTGGCCTATATATCGTTTATATATGCAATCTAACATGTAAAAATAATGACTCGCACAAAAAAATTGATTCTTATGCTTCTAACTTTCTAATTTTCATTTTTTTTCCAATTTTTCAAAATTTTTCACTTTTTGTATTCTCTTAGTTTTTCAATTTTTTTTTTTAGTTTTCAATGTTGTTAGTTGAAAGTAGTATGTAAGTTGGTTCATGAAAAAGAGAAAACAATTAGGTTAAAGGGAGGATCGAGGCTAGTTCGGCGTAACCACTTCAATGCCTAAGTTAGAGTATGAAAATGTAAGAGAATAAGTAAGTGAATGCTTAAGAGTATAGTATTAGTGTCTCCTTATTTGTAGGCACTTATTTGATAACCATAATGATAGGTGGTTCGTTTGTCTTGGGCTACGTAATGACTCCTTAATTTGGTCACATGCTGAAAGATTGGGGGAGTGGGTAGTTATGTAGTTAAGCTTAGTAGATGCTAAACTCTTCATGCCCTTATTTAAATTCAAAGTATGGCAGGCCAAGCTCTCTAGCCCATCAGATTAGCTAGGCCCAAAGTCACATAGGTCACCAAACATGGTCATACTAGAGGTCTTTGTTCAAATAGATTAGGTTAGTAGGTAATGTGCTAAGTAATAGCTAAGGAGGGTAAAATCTACTATCATCATTTGCCCTCTAACTCCTATTGTTGAAAATTCGAGTATGGTAATAAGTGTAGAAGTGTTACCCAATCTGAATGACCAGTGAGTAGACCATGCTCATAGTTCATTATACGATTGCTAGACATTGCTACCGTACTTTCTATTGTTACTCCCATACTTTATTCATTATTCAATGTAATGCATCACGTAAGTTCTTAACTCAAAGGTCATAACTATTTGCTTTTTCCTTCTTACTCATTTTCTACATACGCGTATGGGACAACTATCAACTCTACCATTATTGCATTGCACACTTTAGTAACTACCATCGGTACTATAACCATTGGATTTTTTATGATGCACACGTGTCTTCTTTTGACATTTGGCAATCAAATCATGCCCAAATCCCAATTATCTTTCCTTTCATTTGATCGCTTCTTTTTAGAGCTTCCAAGTTTTATAATTTATAAACCTATATTCTATCCCCAACTTGGTTTGACAAGTAAGTGTATTTATCATTTTATAGCACGGATGGGTATAGGGTCGTCTCCATTGAGAAAATGACTTAAATACTAGTACTTAATAATCTTCCTATTATCTAGCAATCCAATTTATCAAGTAATCGATTATTAAGACTCTAATTTGTTAACTAAACTACACTAAACCACAAACTGATGCTGCTAACACAATGGTTACCATATAATTACTAATGACACAATTAACATGTAGACTTGCTTCATCAGTTAGCATAATACTACAAAAATTTTTTTTTTTTATATCCTAATACTTGTTATCGGCGGGAAATTATAGTATGTAAGCATCCTTCTCAAAACTACTTACTTCTAATCATAATTGTATCTATTGGAATCTTTTCCTAATTAACAGCCAACAAAGATTGCGTTAATGTCATGTTAATCTATCGATTCCCCTAAAGATGCAGCAACTTTCCTAACAATATCTCTATTATCAAGAGTGATTTGTCCTAATAAACTAGATTTATTCAATATAATTGTCTCTCAATATATTTTATTGACATCTGTCCTAAATTAATGCCATGCACTATACCATACTTAGATTCATTCAGTACCATTCATTGGAATTAACAACATCAGGAAATTACTTTTCCATGCACTTGATTATATTAAGTGATGTAGCAAGCCCTACTAGACTACTCACACATGATAAAACAATAACATAACCTAATAGGAATCATAATTAAACAGACATAAAATATAGAATAAGTTAAAAATAAAAATCCCTTTTTATTCCACTGAAGAAGTTTGACGAATACACGAACAATGAATTCTCATAATCTCTCTCGAGTAATTCTAGGAAAGCATAGTACAACACTTAGAAAACTATATAAAAGACAATAAAAAAACACAAACTGGGTACAAAGATAGGTGAATGGATGTTTTGTTAATAGGTGATGTGTTGTTCTTGATGATGTTCTAATCTAATAAAATTTGATGGCTGAAATTGATTCTTTTCTCTACAAGTTGCATTATTTTTATATTTTCCCTATCAAAGGACTCGAATTTACCCCTTTACGGCACCACTTGACGTTTTCCACGTACTAGTTCGTGTAAAAAGGTTGAAAAGAATAGTTATGCCCTTTCTATTATGCTCATGACTCGAGGTGTAATAGTCTCGAAAAGAATTATTTTTAACCAATCACGACCATGATAAATGTCATGAACTCCTCATTGCATTATTAGATCTCATCATACTCGTGACAATAGCCGTGATCATCTTATTGCTATTCAATTATGGCCGTGATTGATAAGGGAATCATCAATGCTTGCTCGATCATGGCCATGATTGAGGATGTGATTAGGGTTAGGTTCTTCATTACTTCATTATGACACCCGTGGTTGATGTTACTTTACTGGTTTCTTCTCCTTACAGTAGCAACTGACTAGAAAGTTGTTATGATGTGTCTCTAGGGTCGAATATATGGAGAGGCACCACAACAAACCAAAACAAAAAAATAAAATGGGGGTTTTAGCAATTCCATGAGCTATCGAGTTGGAGATGATGCACCAATAAGATCTAACAAGGCTTAAGACTCGCTGGATATAACGCATCAGTCCGAATGATAGGGTTTCTTGCCATAATTCTTACTAAAGGGATTGATAAGAGTGGGTAGTCTCAAGGGTTTTTCATTAAATGTCAATAGCCTGGCTAAAACCCTATATAAGTGTTTTATTTATATAAAGTGGTAAAGTTGTAAATAAATAAAATAACTAAGAATGCCCAAGTGGCAATTCTGTAAATATAAGATAAACATGAGGCTAATTACAAGTAAAATACAAGAAATAGAGAATCTGAATACATAAGTAAAATAGATAGCCAAGTGAGATCTTCGAGTGGGGGCTGATGTTGGATTCTGAAGAGTTATTGAAGACCTCGGAGCTTTAGCTTGGTTGGACTTGAGCTTTTGGATGATCTGTCTTGCTTGAGGCTAATCTGCTATGCTCGTGGCTGACTTAAAGTTGTTAAGATCGACCTCGAATTATAGGCCAACGTGATATGACTAGCTGACCTGACGTTGCCGAGGCTGACCTCGAATAGTAGGACCAACTTGACATGGGAATAAGAGACTTAATTTGGTCCAACCTAGCATGGTCGAGCAAGTATGGAATAGTCGAACAGTCCCGGCATATCGAATAGGTTTTGGCCAAATAAACTAGGGTGAGCTTGTCGATCTCGGTAAAGTAGAGCAGATGGTTAGAGTAGGACAGAGTTGTTAGACTAGGGCAGATCATACCTAAGTAAACTTAGAAGGGTAGAGCAAACCCTACCAAAGTCGGGCAGGGTGAATCTAGTATAGTAAGGAAGACTTGGCAAAATAGGGCATAAATAGTAGGCCAAGATAGAACTTGCAGAGCACATTGGGTCTTCCGATGTTCCAAGAGTTCATAATAGGTTTGTAGGAGAGCTTAACCTAAATAGAGTAAGGCATATTCAACTTTATAGTCCACATCATCAGATTGGTACCTAAAATCCTATCATCGCCTCCCTTTAGAAGAGTTTTGACCTAAAACTTAGCAGTTGGCGATTCTAAATCTACTAGGGTAAAAAAAAAATCTACCAAAGCAAAATAAAAGCAAACTACAACAGCTCAGCTTAATGATAAAAGAAAATACAGCTTGATGCGCTCTCAACTCATCATGAGCGTGGTCAATCAAGCTCTTCATTAGACATCCTCCCTTCCACTCATCATCTATTTGGTCAATCATCCTCAAGTAGCTACAACAGCTATTAATCAAAGGGAATAGCATAACTTTAAGTTCAAACTTGTCGTGAGCTTAAGGAATTTGAAATTATGAGACATTAATCTACCTTTCAACCTCAAGGACTTCATTCCCAACAATTACTACCTCATCCACTTCCTCACAACCAGTTTCTTCTTCGGTCACCAAGGATGGTGTAATAGCTCCATCAACTTCTTCTTCCTCCTTGTTGGCCTCTTCGAGAACTTTCTTGTTAGCCCTCCATCTGTCTACTAAAGCCCTAACAATCCTTAAACCATCTTCAAGATTAGTTGAGGATATAGGATGGAGCACAACTCATTCTTTGTCATGGAAGGAATAAGTATTCTCTATGGGCGCATAGCTCATGTTATAACTCCTCTTCTATGGAGAACCTAGACACTTGTAACAATCTCCAATGTTAGCAACATCAAATAAAGCTTCATCTTGAAATTTGCCAATGGAGAAGGCTATTTTCGCTTGCTTCATCACTCAAATCACTTCATTATTATAGACAGTCTTGTATGGATTTGAGTGGTCTATAGTTTTGTAGCCCAATCTTCCAACAACAATTTTTGAGATAAAATTTATAGGATAGTGATTAACTTAGATTAATATAATACCTTATTCAAGTCTTCCCTTTATGTAAAATTTATTTGATGCCACATTGCATAAATTGAGCTCCGGAGTCTGGTAACTTCTTGGTTCACTGATTTTAGGTTAGTACTAACACAGCTGCACCTAACGTTCCACTTAAATAAGAGCTTCTGCACTTCCAGAAGGGAACAGCTTAGACCAGCGAAAACTAATGTAGCTTTAATCCCTCGCTTGATCGGCTTGGTGAGAATTGAACCAAATAACTCAAAGCTCAGATCTTGTTGGGAGCTCAACAATCTTGCAATATGTATAGCTCTATATACGCACTTCTTAGTTTGGAAATCCTTCATTGTCAAGTCCTTGGCTCGGATACAATAGCCAATTTGGTAACTTTAAGCAGTACTCTATAGCTCAAAAATAAATCAGCTCAACTTAAACACCTTAAAATTTTAGGTTAGTTACAATTCACTTTAGCTTGAACGTGCGAAGTTGACAATAGCAGTTCGGCGATGACACAAAATAACTTAATTCAATCACTACCTCAATTCACTCCAGCACTTCTTCCTTCACCTCAGTTTGGTAGTGAGTTCCTCCATAATAGTTTGGATTGTAGCAGATTGGAGTTTGGTCACAAACACAAAATCATGTACAATTTGGCACAATTTCTTCAAAGTTCAATACACACCAAGCAATTTGTAGTCAAGTATAGTTAAGGAATAATCACACCATCAACTTCAATGTCAATTACACAATGCACTAACATAGCCACCTGTATAGATCGACACATGACTAGATACCACTATTGCAATACCTATAGTAATCTACTTTAATGTGCAGTACCAGTGAGTTCAAATCATTGACAATAAAATCTTCGATGGCTACTATTAATAAGCCTACAATCTCATACTCGATTTCATACACCCATATTCACATACAACAAAAATTGAATATTTCAAATCCTAGGCATCATATCCTTAAACAATAATAGCAAATAAAGAAACCAATTCTCAGATAAAAAAATGCCAACAACTATATGATGACCTACAATTTCAATAACCTTACATAGATATTGATATGAGAACTAAGACTTAGATTGAATACTCTCTTCTTTGAAAGTTACGGGTGTTGTATACTTCACCACACCAACCTACAGTCTATTTGACTTAATCTTACTAGCCCACTTCCAACTTAACACTGGTAACCAATGCGCTCAAATGTATAAGTGTACATAGAGATGACTCTCCTCTATTTTTTGCAATGAAGAATAGAGTACAATAGGAACTAATCTTATTGACAAACAAATCTCTACTTCATAGCTCAAGATTTTCAAACTTACTTCAATCGGACCAACTCCAATATCAACAAGAGGAATACAACTACTAATCGGCAAACACAAACAAATCTTTGCAGCAACTTCATATGCTGTAGTAACTACGGGAAAGACATAGTAGTTACTATTAGTAACATAAACAGAACTCCATGGCAACCTAACACGCTCCCTCATTGGAACCATACTCTGATACCAGTGAAGCTGATGTGTCTTCGGGATTAGACACACGAAGAAGCACTATAGTAAACCATAAAAAGAAAATAAAATGGGGGTTTTAGTAATTCCATGAGCTATCGAGCTAGATATGACGCACTAATAAGATCTAACTTGGCTTAAGACTCATTGGATGTGATGCATCGGTTTGAGTGATAGGGTTGCTCCTACAATCCTTACTAAAGGAATTGATAAGAGCTGGTAGAGAAGAGTTTTCCAAGAGGAAAGCCTCAAGGGTTTTTCATTAAATGTCAAAAGTCCATCTAAAACCTTATTTAAGTGTTCTATTTATATAAAGTGGTAAAGTTGTAAATAAATAAAATGACTAAGAATGCCCTAGTGGCAATTCTGTAAATATAAGATAGGCATGAGGCTAATCACAAGTAAAATACAAGAAATAGAGAATCTAAATATATAAGTAAAATAGATAACCAAGTAAGATCTTCAGGTGAGGGCTGATGTTGGATTCTAAGGAGTTATTGAAGACCCTAGAGCTTTGGCTTGGGTGGAATTGAGCTTCTGGATTATTTATCTTGCTTGAGGTTGATCTGATATGCCCATAACTAAAGCTGACCTCGAATGGCAGGTCGACCTAATATGATTAGCTGACTTGACGTTGCCGAGGCTGACCTCAAATAGCTGGACCGACCTAACATGGGAATAGCCAACTTGTTTTGGTCCAACTTGGCATGGCTAAGTAGATATGGAATGGTCGAACAATCCCAGCATACTGAACAGGTTTTAGCCAAACAAACTAAGGCGTGCTTATCGATCTAAACAAAGTAGAGTGGACAGTTAGAGCAAGATAGAGCTGTTAGACTAGGGTAAATCACACCTAAGTAAACTTGGAAGGGTGAAGCAAACCCTTCCAGAGTAGGGTGGGGTAAATCTAATATAGTAAGGAATACCTAGCAAAACAGGGCACAAATAGTAGGCTAGGACAGAACTTACAAAGCACGTCGGATCTTTCGATATTCTTAGAGTTCATAAACAGGTCTGTAGGAGAGTTTGGTCTAAATAGAGTAAGGCATATTCAACTTTACAATCTATGTGATGTTGTTCTTATGTATAATTCATCCTTTTGCTTGTAATTTACCTTAAATCCATATTTTATATAATTAAGTACCCAAAACTTAAGAATTAAATCGTGTTTATGATCAATTCTATGCCTGAACATGCCCTGAAAGTGTAAAGTAATTTCCACTTATCAAACTTCCCCACACTTAAGCTTTACTTATCCTCAAGCAAACACTCAAAACAATTAATTACATTTTTGAAAAAGTATCCATAATGGCTTAACTTTGTGCATACCCCATTGTGTTCTTAGAATATAAAAAGTAATATTCTAAGACTAATCAAAGTAAAACACACTTCACCCTTACTATTTAACGAAATCTTTCAAAGGTTCAAAGTTAATATAAAGTCAAATAGATCAACGAAAATTGGTTATACTTCATTTACTTCCCTAAGTGTATAAGAAACCTTCAATTACTTCTTAAGAACACTAATATAGAAGAAAAGTATACTGCATCCATCTTTCCCTTGTATTTCTACTTCTTTTATTGAATCTCTCCAATATGACTTACACATTACATTCACCCTTTTCTTCCTCATTTCATTTTTTTTTTAACACATAAAAATACCAAAGATCAGTAGTAGAGTCAGACTTTGCTCTTTTGAGGGACTGAAGCCCACCTTTACTAACTTGATCCTTATAAATTCTTATTACAAAGTTATAACAACAAAAATTAGTAGCGGGGTCAAACTTCACTCTTTTGAGGGGCCAAAGCTCAACCTTACTAATTCAGTCTTTAAACATTTTAATTTATTCTAATTTGAAGAGATTCTCAAGAAGTATCAACAAGTAAACTACTTCATTTGCTCTTTTCATTCAAGATTAAATGATCTCCCAAAAGTAATCGAAAAGTAGATATACTACTTAGAAAATTTAGAAGCACAATCAATTAACTTTGAACTAAAGACTACGATTCACTTCTAACCCCTAAACTCATTCATTAAATAATAAGAAAGTGTGATTCACTAAGGTTCTATCCCATAATCTTGATCATGTAAACTAAGTCTACAAGAATTGAGTTAAGCACAAAATTAATTGCTATTTTATCAAATCCACAATCCATTAAGTTAATTCATAACTTAAAACAATCAAACTTAAGTGGAAGATTTTTTATGAACTTAATTTACCTTTCCCTACACTTAATGAGAGACATTGTCCTTAATGTTGGAAGGAAGTAAATAGAGAATAGGCATAGAATTTGAATAATGAGAAAGAAAAAAAATAAGAAACAACAACAACTAGTTTTCCTTAAAACACAAAGTTCGAGTAATTCATTTGATTTGTAAATGATCAAAGAGTACAGCTTCCAACACCATGACAACTCAAACAATGAAAGACACCTGACTATTAAGACAAATCAAAAAGAAAAAGAAAACAACAATCTCATGATATGATAGTCTCCATAAAGAAAAAATACATCAGGAAAGGTAAGCTCTCAACAAATTGATCATCCTAAAACAACAAAATACATTACAAGGAGATAAAGAAAACAAAATAAAAGAAAAACAAACAAGAAAGAAACAAGTTAGTCGTCATTGGCATCAGTATCCTCATCCAAATCGTCTACATCCTCTTTAGATGACTCTTCTTTACCCTTATCACCAGCATCTCTTCCAATTGATGTGTGGTGAGCTTCATTAGTTTCTTAATCATTGTAGACACCTAATTTTTGCACCTCACCCCCTTTTATTTTTCAAATTAAGTTATAGGGTCCTAAATTAAAAAAAAGTTCAAAAAAATAGAAAATTAAATAAAGCCCCAAAAAATGAAGAAATTTAGAAAAAATAAGAATTCTAGAAAAATATAAAAAGATAGGAAAATAGGAAAAAGTACAAAAAAAAAAGAAATTTGAAAAGTCACAAAATAAAATAAGGTATTTAGAAAATAATAAATTTTTAGGTTGTTTAAATAGAATATAATTTTAATTTCAATTTCAATAGTTTTGAATAAAAAGTTAGTGGGACTAGGCTTAGATTTGAATCTAGCTCAGGCTAACTTGGTCCATATGTATAATTAATTACATATATGAATAAGGAAAAACTAATAGCTCAATTGGATAAGCATCTGGACTTAATATTGCATATGACTTGGAAATCTTGGGTTCTATCCATGGAAGGTGCAAAATGTATCTTTTATTTTCTTTTCTCACTTTATTACCATGTCATCGCTACATCATGGGCTATGTAATCGTCACGTCATGGGCTATGTCATTGCTACGTCATTTGCCAACTCACTTCTAAGTATGGTAGGCACATTCTAACACACTCCGGCACATTCATACACGCGTAGCTATGTATTTAGCACCATATATTGTCCAGGTTCGTCCAATCCAAAATTGAAAGAAAATCATATTGCATTTAATTTTCTTCCATCCTTAATACGACCATGACACCTATAAATAGGGGTCTACTCTTCATTTTCAAAACACAACGAAAACTTTGAAATACTTTAGAAAAACAAAAATCGAAGTTTCTTCTCTTTAGCATGGTTCCTCTCTCTCTAGGATAGCATCCCCTACAATGTTTGTTGACGAAAACCATCACCATCGAAGTGAGCCGATACGAGCCGAAGTAAGCCGATTCAAGCTGAAATGAGCTGACTTAAGCCGAAGTGAGTTGATCGAGCAGATCCAAGCCGACCTTTTTTTTTTTTTTTTCTTCTTTTTAATTTTATTCATTTGTTTATTTGTAAATGTTATAAATGAGAGAAAGAAAAAAAAATGAAAAAAAAAGAAAGAGAAGAAAAAACAAAAAGAAAAAAAGAAAGAAAGGAAGTAGTCTATTTATTTACTTTAATAGAAATAGATACATTAAGTATAAAATAAATAAGATAATATAATAAAAATAAATAAATAGGTTAGTAAATAAAAATCGTTCTCACACTTAGAAAAATTGAGTTTTCTAAAAATAAATGAAAATAAATAAATCAATTTTCAAATTAAAATCATTTAGAATTTCTAAAAATAAAATCCAACTTATAACCCCTTATAATCTTTTCTTAAATCAACTCAAAATGAGAAAAAAAAAACGTAAACCCGGCAATTTTTCCAAAGTTTAAATCAATCAACCTGCTATATTTTCATTAAACGATCTACGGAAGTCTGATCTCGAATAACGGGTACATAGGCACCCGTATGCAAGTACAGGGTGACTTAAAATATGGAAAGTTTTAATTTTTCTATTTTTAGATATTTATGTAAATTAATCAATTTAGTTGCATGTATCATAATTAGATGTTTTTAGAAATTAAAAAGGGTGTATTTGAAAAGCGAAGTTAAACTCGGAAAGTTAAAAAGTGGTACCCGTTTAGGGTTTAATAAATTAGCCCCTGGACCTAAATCTTTTGTTTTCAAAAAAGCCATCTTACAAATTGGTTTTTTAATCGATAGACCAGTAGCTAAGTTATAACCAATCCACCCGATTGGTTATAACTTAACTCCTTTTCCCGACTCTGGTCGAGTGGCGACTCTAAATTTTTTCAAATTGGAAAAAATGATCTTCTTTAAACCCTAGTTGAAGGTCAATATTAAATGGGTAAGGTTTAGTATTGATCGGTTTAAAGAAGACCTAATTTTATAAAAAGAACTAGGAGGGTGAAAAACTAGGCTCAACAACTTGGCGACTCCATTGGGGACCATCAAGAGGGCTAACCACTTGAAAACACCTTGAAATTAAAATCGCTTTTCAAATTACTTGCATTGTTTAGTTATTTATTTATATATTTATCCTTTTGTATATTGATTTGTTTATTTGATTGCTTTGTGTACATATTTGTTTTAATTAACATATTTATTTTAGTAAGCATGAGATTTATTTTACTACATCTTGAATGTATGGTAGATGTGGTCAAACTTGAGCCATCATAGGACGTTAAGACGGGGAGCCATTGTGTAAAGTCTCGAATGTAGTTAGACAATCATTGTTTGGGGTCGATTAGGCTACCTCGCTGAAACTTCGATGTAACTAAAGAACCATTTCTTTATAAACGTTTGAGGTCACAGAGTTTAAGGACTGTTAGAACCCACCTGTCTTGCATTACACTTCATAGAGTCAACAAATAATTAGCAAAACAACAATGTTACATAAAAAAAAAAAAGAAAAAAGAAAAAAGAAAAAAATGACAAAGATTCTGGAGTTTTTAGTTTTTCTATATTCTTCTTAGAATTGATGTACATAGGAGATCATGTATATTAGTCTTTTCCATGTAATTTATGCTTTCTTTGTAATGTTCTAGAAATGGCTAGCTCATCCAGCACCAGGGTTCTTGCCAAAGAGATTCATGTCTATAAACTTGCAGACCCAAAGCCTATACTCAACCGGTGGTTTCAAACCTTCAATCCGAGAGAGCAACAGTTCATTACCAACAAAATTAGACCAATACTCTCATTAGCCAAAGTGAAAGTTAACATCATGCTAGTAAGGGCCTTATTCCATTCTTGGAAGCTTAAAGAAGTGGCTTTCCAATTTGGACCACATCTAATCAGCCCAACTCTAGAGGAGTACACCCAACTGCTCCAAGCTCCTCCTTTGGATTAAATATACATCCCAAAACTCAGCTTCGGCCTAACATATATCTTCTCAAGATTCTTAGGGATCTGTAAGACTGAGATAAATGAGGCCCTAAATGATTGCAACAAATATGCCATCAAGATATGGGATCTAGTCCATTGGTTCCGGAATGAGCCCAGCTCCAACAATCAAGCGCTGTTTTTTAGGAATTGGAGAGAAAACCGAATCAAGGCCTATGTGCTAGCTGTGTTCACTACTATCTTATTCCCAAGTAGGTCTCTTCTTATACACTTTAGGGTAATAGAGTTAGTGGCTCAGTTCTGGGAAGGTAAATCTTACATTCCTACTCTATTTGCTGAGCAGATAAGGAATCTTAATTTCTTTAAGGAAAGGGGCTGTGAAGATCTTAGGTCAAGCATGGCATTATTAATGGTTTGGTTTGTCAGTCACATCAAGTGCTTTGGGTTGGATTTAATAAGGGGAGCATTTGCGAATATGGTTGACCTTATTGATTCTTTTGTCGATAAGATCAAATTACCAAATGATATCCCTACCCTTCTTTAGATAGAGGTTCTACAAGATTTTCGAGTAGAAGACATACTGTGGATTGCCAGGTAGAGCAATTACACTAAGGTCATTCTAATTTGCAAGAATTACCATGCTATACCATTGATCGGGATGAATAGGTGTACAAGCTATTATCCAAGCAACATGGTAAGACAATTCGGAGGGATCTAGGACACAGTTCATAAACCTTCACTGGAACCATTCACTCTTAATCTCGAAGAGCCTCACTCCACGGAAAAGGTATCCAAACTTCATAAGATCAAAGCTTGGTGGGATACTTGGACCATAAGCCCAAACATCGATCTGAGTGAGTTCATAGGAGAAGTGGATAAATACTGGGTTACAAAAGAGTATTTATATAATCAACTTCACACGGTAGGCGTAATGTGATATCGGGTACCAGAAGTCCTTCAAACCTCCCTTATGCGCCTTAACTCTGAAATGGTGACCTATATGAACCAAATGAAAGTGCGTATGGAGATCCTCCATGATGAGAAAGATGAATGGGTGAACTTATGCCGAGAATCTAGATAAAGGTTACAAACCCTGGAACACCAGTTGAAGATGGCTTAGAAGAAAATTCAAGAGTTTGAAGAAGCAGCTAAGCATGACCAAAAGAAGAAGAAAATGTCATTTGGCCCACAAAAAAGAAGGAAATTAGCATAGATGAATTTGTACCTTTTTCTTTCTTTCATGTAATAAGACTCCAGGAATTCAAAAATAACGAATAACTTGTGGTTTTGTTAATCATTTGTCGATCCTCTCCTTTTCATCCGTGTGATTCACTTGCATTTCATTCATTTACATTCTTTTTTCAAAATATCACTATGCTAACTTGTTGAGAAGTGGTTTTCACCAGGTCATTAAGATAGCTCCCAAACATCAAACCTTCCAACGAAGCCCCATCAAAACTTGTTCTCATACTAGAATGGCCAACTAAGGAAACAATAACAATAATGGCAATAGCAACCCTGAGGTTATTGACTCCACAAAGTTGAGATTCTAATCTTCGGAACGAGCAATGGGAAAGATGGTAGATCAACTAAGCTTCCTCGCTGACAGCATCTCTCTGCTCAAGTCTATGGTCCCATCAAATGAAGAGCACTCCAAAGCTTGATAGAGAAAGAATACTAAGGCCTCACCCCTTGAAACAGAAGAAGCTTTCCCTAAAGGCAATCAGGGCTTTGAATCCTTTGAAACTGAAGGGGTATTTCCAAAGGCTAACCCAACCTTTGAGCTAAATACTTACTCATTCCTAATTAACCCAAAGCCTGAAGTTGACTAGGACAGATTGAAGGAGCTCGAAGAGCGATTAACTCAACAGATCATCGAATAGCAGACTTCTCTATATACGATTATGGAAGCTTCCCAGAAAAATTCAAAGTACCTGACTTTGAAAAATACAATGAGACTGGATGCCCCAAGCGACACACCCGGCTGTATGTACGTAAGATAGGCAAGTATAAACATTATGATCAACTCATGGTCTAGACCTTTTAGGACATCCTAACAGGCCTTGCCTTAACTTGGTATGCCCAGTTGAACTTAAATCAGGTGAATATATGGGAGAAGTTGACTAAAGCATTCTATGAGCAATATAGATTTAATGTCGAAGTGGCACCAACAATGATGGATTTCGTTGCCCTGAGGAAAAGGCACAATGAGTCCTTCAAAGAATATGCTCAAAGGTGGAGGTCCTTAGTTGCAAGGGTATCTACCCCTGTGATTGAAAAAGAGCTAATGGAAACTTTCATTAACACTCTTGAGAGGCCCTACTTTGCTCACCTGATTGGATAAGCCTCTTCTAGCTTTACAGAAATAGTGGCAGTAGGGTACTGGATTGAGAATGCCATTTCCTCTGGCAAGCTGCAAGAAACAGCAGATAGACAACCATGCTCTGCTAAACCTACCACCAGTAATCCTAGGCAAGCTACTGTCAGCATGGTCAACTCGAATGCAAGACCTAGCTCCCAAGTTTCTTTTAAGATGAATCCCCTGCCAGCTTAACTACAGTACAGAAACCAACTACAGGTGAACAGGGTCCCAAGACAGTTCACCAAAATACCTGTTCTACTTAGTCAGGTGCTCGAGAAGTTAAGAAGAGATAATCTGCTACATTCTGAGGCTCCCAGTGAAAGGTACAGGCCAAAGTTCTTTTATCCCAATGCAAGATGTCAATATCATTTAGGGCAAGTAGGCCATTCAACTGATTCATGCTGGAGGTTAAAAAACAAAATCCAAGATTTGATCGATGAAGGTACAGTACAACTATATTTTATAGAGGCTCCTACCCTAAACATCAACAACAACCCACTGCCAAATTATGGACCTGTCATCAATATGATATCTGACCATCTAGAATATGCCATTAACATGATAGGTCCAACCAAGAACTAAAGGTTTATAGGTTCTACAAAAAAGAGGTCCCATAAAAGGTACACATTCCATGTACCTGTGGCCCCTGAAAATTATAAAGCTGCCCCCTTCAATTATCAGGCAAAAAACCAAGGGCAATCAAGCTCACTTATAGGGGGGATCACTGGTTCTGGTAGAATCTACAATCCAAAGGAAAACTTAGAAAAGAGGGCATACAGGAAATGCCAAACACCGAACAAGCTGAACATGAAGAAGGATTAATTGCTTTTACTAAAATGATCAAGTCTAATGAGTACAAGATAATGGACCAGCTCTCTAAGACTTCGGCATAAATATCCCTCATGAGTCTATTGATGGCATCAGACCTACATTGAGAGGCCTTATTCAGAACGCTAAGGGATGTCAAGATCCCTCGTGAAATCCCGGCTGAAAGGATTGGCTCTGTTACCAATTTCATCCTCATCATAGATCAAATTTCCTTCACCACTAAGGAATTGGGCGAAGAAGGTACCCAACATATAAAGCCTCTGTTCATAATAGTAAGGATAAATAACATCATCGCAACAAGAGTCTTCATTGACAATGGATCGTCTCTAAATGTTTGTCCTTTAGCCACCTTAGATCTATTGGGCGTCGATACAACCGCTATCAAACCTAGTTCAATAATGGTAAGAGCTTTTGATGGGTCCAGGAGAGAGATAATAGGGGATGGACTTATCAATTGATATTGGCCCGCAGACATTCAACATCCTATTCCAGGTTTTGGATATTCCAAGGACCTTCAATCTATTATTAGGAAAGCCTTAGATACATTCAGCAAGGGCGATACCGTCAACTCTTCGCCAGAAAGTTAAGTTCATCTCTAATGGCTAGGTCATCACAATTCTAGGTGACCAAGATTATAAAATCTATAAAGAGACAGCCATACCCTATATTGGTACAGAAGAATAAGAGGACTTTGGACTCTAGATGTTTAATGAGGCATGCATGATCACCAATCAGTAGAAAGAAGAGAGGCTGAAATATAAAGAAGGCCAGTTTGGGTCCTATGGGTTAGGGTACATTCCAACCCCAACAGAAGAATTGCAAAGAATGCAAGGTGATAGGTTGTATCATGCTTCGATGAACTTCCCACCATTGTTAGAAACTTTCATCAAGACTGAAACCCAAAACTCAAAGCCCGCTGAAGAAGGTACTTCCAACAAGAATGAAGGGGTTAGCCTAATCAACAAAGCCCATCACTTTAATAATTGGTTCTCTATCCTTGTGAATAATAATAAGTTTTTCTTAGGGTAAAGGATAAATCATGATCCAGTATTTTATAGAATTTTGTAATAAATTGCCTCTGTTCTCCAAATGCTTGTACTCAACAGAGAGTTCCCCAAAATAAAATCAACTTTTTTTCTCTTTGTTCCTACCTTGCTTACACTCTTCCTTTTTTACACTTTCTTTTTCTTTCTAGATCCAACGACTCGAATAAAGGCCATGGATACCTCATGCATATAAGCAATGAGAATATTGATATCACTTTCGGCTCTACTGGGTTAGTCGTCGGGGTTGATGTTGATGACCATAATGACATATAAGAAAGTTGGCAAAAACATGAAATGAGTAAAATTTCCATTGATGAACCAACAGAGATGATTAATGTTAGTACCAATGAAAACCCTAAGGTATTGAAGGTTAGGGGAAATTTGGAAGAAAATCAAAAGATAGAGATGATCACATTGCTATCTGAATACCAAGACATGTTTGCATGGTCATATGATGATATGCCCGGATTAGACCCATCGATCGTAGTCTATCACTTACCCACTCAAGAGGATATCATGCTTAAAAAACAAAAGTTGAGAAGGTTTCAACTAGATATTTTGTTGAAAATCAAGGAAGAAGTCAAAAAATTATTAGAAGTCGGCTTCATTGAGGTATTTGATTATCCTGAGTGGGAAGCCAACATAGTACCGATTACGAAGAAGAATGGGAAAGTCAAGGTGTGCGTGGATTTTCGAGACCTCAATCAAGCAACCCCTAAAGATAATTTTCCTTTACCCCATATCGATGTATTGGTCGATAACACATTCGGAAACCATATTTTCTCTTTCATGGATGGATTTTCCGAGTATAACTAGATTCGAATGGCTGAAGAAAACAAAGCCAAGACTATGTTCATCATAACTTGGGGTACGTTTTGCTTCAAAGTGATGTCTTTCGGACTCAAAAATGTTGAGGTAACTTACCAAAGGGCCATGGTAGCAATTTTTCATGGCATGATACACAAAGAAGTCGAGGTATATGTCAATGATATGATTGCCAAGTCTAAAGAAGGAGAAAATGATATGGAAAATCTAAGGAGATTGTTTGATAGGTTGAGAAAATTCCAACTAAAACTCAACCTAGAGAAGTGTACTTTCGGGGCAACTTTAAGGAAGTTGTTAGGTTTCATAATTAGCCAAAGGGGCATTGAAGTGGATCCTGATAAAGTTAAAGCGATAGTTGACTTGCCCCCACCACGCATACTTAAAAAATCAAAGGTTTGTTTGGCTATTTAAACTATATAGCTCGATTCATATCCCAACTCGCAAACAAGTGTTGTCCTTTATTTAAGTTGTTAAAAAGGAATGCCAAGATCAACTGGGACGAAGAGTGTGAGTAGGCCTTTACAACAATCAAAGAATACCTCATGAACCCTCCAATTCTAGTAGCTCCAAAACCTAAGAAGCCTTTATTCCTATAATTGACAATAGCACCAGAGTCCATGGGGTACGTGCTTAGCCAGAAAGATGAGGAAAGAAAGGAACGGGCTGTATATTACTTAAGTAGAAAATTCACCAAAGGGGAGCAGAGATATTTAGAAATTGAAAGAACCTGTTGTGCATTAGTTTGAGTAATGCATTGGCTCAGACAATACATACTCTACTACCAGGTAGAATTACTAACTCAACACAATCCCCTGAAGTACTTGGCAGACAAACCGACCCTAATTAGCAGAATCTCAAAGTGGCAAATGCTTCTATTAAAGTTTGACATTATATATGTGAATTGAAATTCAGTCAAAGGGCAAGCTTTAGCAGATCAATTAGTAGAAAACCCCTTTAATAGTACTCCCTAAGAAGTGCAAATCAATTTTCCTAATGAGGGTATTTTATTGGTTGAAGAAAACTCTGATAAAGAAAAGGATGATGAGCCACCAAAATGGAAAATATTCTTTGATAGTGTAGCCAATGTATCTGGATGTGGAATTGGGGCAATACTAATATCCCCTGAAAGTACTCAGTATCCTGTAGCCATAAGGCTCGTTTTCCCATACACTAATAATATTGCTGAATATGAAGCATGCATCATGGGACTCAAGATGGCCCTAGAGAAAGACATTAAAAAATTAGAAGTGTATGGGGACTCTTCACTCATTATTAGCTAAGCACGGGGAGAGTACAAAACTAAAGATCCTAAGTTAGTGCCTTATCACCAGCATTTGATGGCATTAACAAAAAGTTTTACAGAAGTCATCTTCAATCACGTACCAAGGACTCATAACCAATTTGCTAATGCTTTAGCTATGCTAGCATCTATGAGCCAGATATTTGGTGGAGTTGAGATTCAGCCCCTTACTATTGAAATTGAGGACAAGCTTGCCTTCTGCCTAATGATTGAGGGTATAAACGACCAGAAGCCGTGGTATCATGATATTAAGGTGTTCTTACAACAAAGTGCATACACCGAAAAGGCCGAGAAAAAAGACAGAAAGATGATTAGGAGACTAGCCACCTAATTCATAGTAAGCGAGTCCACCTTATACCGACGCTCATTTGATGGTACACTCTTAAGGTGTGTGGCTGATGAAGAGGTTGAGAATTTAATGAAAGAGGTACATGAAGGAGTATGTGGCCCTCACATGAATGGGTACATGTTGGCAAAGAAAATCACGAGGCTAGGGTATTATTGGTCAACAATGGAAAGTGATTGCATCAAACATGTTAGGCACTATCATTTATGCCAAGTTTATGCAAATAAGATAAAT
The DNA here is from genome assembly GCA_024138015.1 of Lumnitzera littorea. Taxonomy (NCBI): domain Eukaryota; kingdom Viridiplantae; phylum Streptophyta; class Magnoliopsida; order Myrtales; family Combretaceae; genus Lumnitzera; species Lumnitzera littorea. The sequence goes on along the minus strand of JAMXBB010000007.1, from coordinate 40,915,316 downwards.
GCTCCACCTTAGGAATTGCATGCCATCTCAGCACCATGGCCTTTCTTAATGTAGGGCATAGACATCATCGACCCTATCACTCCAAGAGCATCTAATGGGCATCGCTTCATATTAGTCACCATCAACTACTTCAGCAAATGGGTAGAGGCTTCGTCATACTCGAATGTTACTAAAGGAGTCATAGTTAAAGTTCATCAAGAGGGACATCTTGGCTTGGTACGAGACTCTTGAAACAATCATCACTAATAATGGTACTAATCTCAACAACAAGCTTATGACAGAATTATGCCAGCAATTCTAAATCATTTACAGGAACTCTACTCCTTATTAACCCCAAACGAATGGAGTTGTCGAAGCAGCAAACAAAAACCTCAAAAGAATCATTGAAAAAATGACTATTACATATAAGGACTGGCATGAGATGTTACCCTTCGCACTCATGGCCTATCGGACTTCCATCAGAACGTCGATTAGGGCAACACCATACTCTTTAGTATACGGCATTGAAGCAGTGTTACCAGTAGAGGTCGAAATCCCATCACTTAGGGTATTATCAGAAATTCATTTGGACGAAGTCGATTGGATAAAGAAACATATTGAACAGCTAAATCTGATTGATGAAAGGAGATTAACAGCCCTGTGTCATAATCAATGCTATCAGCAAAGAATGGCTCGGGCCTTCAACAAAAGGGTGCGACCTCGTAACCTCAAAGAAGGAGATTTGGTGTTAAGAAAAGCTCTCCCTAATGCACAAGACTCTAGAGGGAAATTTGACCCTAATTACAGGGGTCCTTATGTCGTGAAGCGAGTATTATCAGGAGAGGCTTTGATTTTGTCCCAAATGGATAGTCAAAATTTGAGAGGCACTGTAAATACTAATGCTGTAAAATTGCACTATCCATAAGAAATCAATGGGAATTTTGCTCAAGATATGGAAATGCCAATCATTTTGAACGTCATTGTGGTCCAATTTTCATTATCTACAAGCAAATTTGGTATCCTTAGCCATTGTCATCGTTGGAATAATCACCCTCTCCATGGACAGGTCTAATTCCCTTGACCTCATTTAACCAAACCTATATACTACAAACACGAGAGGAGTTAAGGAATAAGATCTAGAACATTGGTAAATAACAAAATTCTTTAAATACTTTATTATAGATTGATCCCCCTCAATGGGGAGTTTTATTGTCTATTTTTTCAAAAGAAGGTGAAACTCAAGTAAGCAATCACGGTAGATGGGAATGAGGCTTTTGGGTTCATAAAAGTCCTAAAGAAACAAAAATAGTGGGTGGTTTTTTCCTGCATTGGGCTAATCTCCATGGTTTCTCTAAAAAGAATTAGCAAAGTCTTGAAGTTGTATGTCAAGAGCATTTGGGTTAATAACAAGGGATTAAAACAAGAGTCAGTAATTTTCTAATGAGGGCTTTTCGAAAAAGGATTGACAGATTGGGTGCTATCGACAAAGATTGGATGAGTATTTCTATACAGTGTTAGTACACCAATTTTTTCTTGCATTTAAAACCAATTTTACTCCTGATAATCTTTTTTTAACCAACTTAGAGGCATTTACTTTTTGCATTTAGTATTTGGCCAACCTATGAAGACACGATCTTAGCCTAGTTCATCCTTCCAAATTTCTTGCAAACAAGCCCCTCTCTTCACCAAGTTCTGTGGGGCATTTTCTTTCACTAAGTTTCTCTTAACCGGCTCGTAAAGCAATTACCTTCACCATCTTATTAACTAGCCTTTCAAGTTTCCTCATTCTTTTTAGGGTCTTAGCTAGCTCTAGGAGCGCTTTGCTTGCCTTGGTTAGTCAGCTCATTAGGGCACGACAAAGTTTACTTATTCTTTTTAGGGTCTTAGCCAGCTCTAGGAGCGTTTTGCCCACCTTAGTTAGTCAGCTCATCAGGGCATGATCAAGTTCGCTTATTCTTTTTTAGGGTCTTAACCAATTCTAGGAGCGCTTTGCCCGCCTTGGTTAGTTAGCTCATAATGGCACAACCAAGTTCACTTATTCTTTTTAGGGTCTTAGCCAGGTCTAGGAGCGCTTTGCCCGCCCTGGTTAGTCAGCTCATCAAGGCATGACCAAGTTGGTTTATTCTTTTTAGGGTCTTAGCTAGTTCTAGGAGCGCTTTGCCCACCTTGGTTAGTCAGCTCATTAGGGCACGACTAAGTTTGCTCGTTCTTTTTTAGGGTCTTAGCTAGCTCTAGGAGTGCTTTGCCCACCTTAGTTAGTCAGCTCATCAAGGTACGACCAAGTTCGCTCATTCTTTTTTAGGGTCTTAGCCAATTCTAAGAGCGCTTTGCCTGCCTTGGTTAGTCAGCTCATCAAGGCACAACCAAGTTCGCTCATTCTTTTTTAGGGTCTTAGATAGCTCTAGGAGCACTTTGCCCGCCTTGGTTAGTCAGCTCATCAGGGTACGACCAAGTTTGCTCATTCTTTTTTAGGGTCTTAGCCAGCTCTAGGAGCGTTTTGCCCGCCTTGGTTAATCAGCTCATCAAGGCACAACCAAGTTCGCTTATTCTTTTTAGGGTCTTAGCTAGCTCTAGGAGCACTTTGCCCACCTTGGTTAGTCAGCTCATCAGGGCACGACCAAGTTCACCTATTCTTTTTAGGGTCTTAGCCAACTCTAGGAGCACTTTGCTCACCTTGGTTAGTTAGCTCATCAGAGTACGACTAAGTTCACTCATTCTTTTTTAGGGTCTTAGCCAGCTCGAAGAGCGCTTTACCCGCCTTGGTTATTTAGCTCATCAAGGCACAACCAAGTTTGCTCGTTCTTTTTAGTATCTTAGCTAGCTCAAGGAGCACTTAGCCCGTTTCACTTCACTATGTGTACTTAGCCTGTTTCACTTCACTTTGTCAGTTTACACGAGCATGACCAAACTTGAATCCTTCTTTTCATCTTTTCAGCCATCTCTTAGAGCGCTACCCTTCTCTTCTCAAAATCCCCGATAGGTTGGACTTAGGATAGTAAGCTAGCTATAGCGCTTTTTAGCATAAAATCCACTCTTAGGGCAAAAATAGTGTTTATTTTATCTTTATGGCAAAGTTTTGCTCAAATATTATCACAAAGAGGGGCAGTGTAGACACCTAATTTTTACACTCCTCCTCCTCCCTTCTTTATTTTTCAAATTAGGTTATAAGGTCCTAAATTAGAAAAAGTTCAAAAAAAAAAATAGAAAACTAAATAAAGCCTTAAAAAATGAAGAAATTTAGAAAAAATAGGAACTCTAGAAAAATATAAAAAGATAGGAAAATAAGAAAAAGTACAAAAAAAAAAAAAAGAAATTTGAAAAGTCACAAAATAAAATAGGGTATTTAGAAAATAATAAATTTTTAGGTTGTTGAAACAGAATATAATTTTAATTTCAATTTCAATAGTTTTGAATAAAAGGCTATTAGGTCTAGGCTTAGATTTGAATCTAGTTTAGGCTAACTTGGTCCATATGTGCAATTAATTACATATATGAATAAGGAAAAACCAATAGCTTAGTTGGATAAGCATCTAGACTTGATATTGCATATGACATGGAGACCTTGGGTTCAATCCATTAAAGATGCAAAATATATCTTTTATTTTCTTTTCTCACTTTATTACCATGTTATCGCTACGTCACAAGCTACATCATCGCCACGTCATTTGCCAACTCACTTCTAAGTATGATAGACACATTCCGACACACTTTAGTACATTCATATACACGCAGCTTTGTATTTAGCACTATATATTGTCCAGGTTCGTCCAATCCAAAATTGGAAAAAAATCATATTGCATTTAATTTTTTCCATCCTTAACACAACCATGACACCTATAAATAAAGGTCTACTCTTCATTTTCAAAACATAACGAAAACTTCGAAATACTTTAGAAAAACAAAAATCGAAGTTTTCTCTCTTTAGCACGGTTCCTCTCTCTATAGGATAGCATTCCTTACGGTGTTTGTTGACGAAAACCACCGCCATTGAAGTGAGTCGATCTAAGCCAAAGTAAGTCGATTCAAGCCAAAGTGAGCTGACTTAAGCCAAAGTGAGTCGATCGAGCTGATCTAAGCCGAAGTGAGTCGACTCTAAGCTAACCTTTTTTTTTTCCTTTTTTTAATTTTATTCATTTTTTTTATTTGTAAATGTTATAATTGAGAGAAAGAAAAAAAAATGAAAAAAAGAAAAGAGAAGAAAAAATAAAAAGAAAGGAAGCAGTCTATTTATTTGCTTTAATAGAAATAGATAGATTAAGTATAAAATAAATAAGATAATATAATAAAAATAAATAAATAGGTTAGTAAACAAAAATTGTTCTCATACTTAGAAAAATTGAGTTTTCTAAAAATAAATGAAAATAAATAAATCAATTTTCAAATTAGAATCATTTAGAATTTCTAAAAATAAAATTTAACTTAGAACCCTATAATCTTTTCTCAAATCAACTTAAAATGGGTAAAAACGTAAACCCGGCAATTTTTTCAAAGTTAAAATCAATCAACCCGCTATATTTTCATTAAATGAACTATGGAAGTCTGATCGCGAATAGCAAGTAGTAGGTACCCGTACGCAAGTACAAGGTGATTTAAAATATGGAAAGTTTTATTTTTTTCATTTTTAGATATTTATGTAAATTAATCAATTTAGTCCATGTATCATAATTAGATGTTTTTAGAAATTAAAAAGGGTATATTTGAAAAGTGAAGTTAAATTCGGAAAGTTAAAAAGTGGTACTCGTTTAGGGTTTAATAAATTAGCCCTTGGACCTAAATCTTTGGTTTTCAAAAAAGCTATCTTACAAATTGGGTTTTTAATCGATAGACCAGTATCTAAGTTATAACTAATCCACTTAATTGGTTGTAACTTAACCCCTTTTCTCGACTCTGGTCGGGTAGCGACTCCAAATTTTTTCAAGTTAGAAAAATGATATTCTTTAAACCTTAATCAAGGGTCAATATTAAACGGGTAGGGTTTAGTACTGATCAGTTTAAAGAATACTAAATTTTATAAAAAGAACCAGGAGGGTGAAAAAATAGGCTCAACAGTCATCATTACTATTGGCTTCATCTGGCTCATCTTCATCATCACCAAAGTCTTCCTCTTCAAACTCTTCATTGCTTACTTCTTCTTTACGAGGAGCTTAGATTGGTGGAGGAACTAGAGGTTGACTGGGACCAGCATCCTCTTGAGTTTGAGGATAAGAGAAACAAGAAGGTATAGTTGCTCCTACTTTGGTGGCTATATTCTTTAAAAGCTTGACAATCCCATTCTAAGTCTCTTTAATCTCAGCCTCCTCAATTTTTAATCTCTTTAAATTCCCAACTAAGAAGCTAGAAGTTAAAGGTGCAAAATCAAGAGCTCTAAGGTCCTTGATATCCAAATTAGGATCTGAAACTCTTACAATACTCCATTGATTAAAAGGGGTTCTTAGAAGTGGTTCAGGATCAGCATAAAAGTCACTCGGCTTGTTACTTGTAGGCTAGAACCTTAGATTCCTTAGAATCCTAGTGATTAACACCCCCCTTCTCCTACGAATATACCTTTGCTCTTATTGAAAGTCTGCCGGTGAAGTCTAAATGCGATTAAGATGCCTATATTTACCAGAAACCCCTTCAACTACTATAAAAAGGTAATAAATCATGCTCCCCCATTGCTCTAAGGTTCTCATGCTTCCCATAAATCGTCTTGACCAGAATATAATGGAAGACTCGAGAACTAGTTTTCTTTAAAGTAGAAGCTTTTGATTTACTCACCCTAAAACTGCTTTCATTGGAGATTTCTCTCCAAAATTTAGGTATTGAAGTTCTATAGGGCAGGCTCATAGGTAAATCAATAAACTCCTCATCTTAAAGTTTAGCTTGGGTATACAACCCCATCACCTGTACGAATGTTAGCATGTCAAAGGTGTGAGTCCTTCTAGATCCAAAGAACTCCACCTCATTATCCATTTCAGAGTCGATATACTCATACTTAATCTTGAAAGAGAAGAGAAAAGCTAGAGTTGTTTGTTGATATGTCTTCCCTTGAACTATAAACAACTTCAGCCATAGTCCATTGCCTAATAACAGTTGCATGGCAATCTTTAAGCCATATTCCCCTAGCATGTCGCAATCCACCACACAATGCTACTTAATAATCTTCTTTATGGCGAACTCCTTGAATCTATTTGTTTGCTCGTTAGTCATACTAGCTAGTAGAGCAACTAACTGGCTAGAACTTACTGCTTCAGAATGTTAGGGAGGAGGAAAAGGAGGACTATCTGCCCTGGGTCACTTATGTTGAGATATAGTTGACCGTTTTGGTGCCATCTATAGATATTGATTATTAATTCAAAGTCATATATAATTTAAGCACACTTTAAACTAAGTAAACCCAATTCAACTTCTTGCTACTTATGGACATAATGGATCTATTGACTAATCATGATCAATCCTAACCAACTTCTAAGCACTCACTACAAATGAATTCAACATAACTCAACTTGGAGCCATAACATCAACTAAGGATGAAGATCTTCCCTCGAGTAAACAACACTTAACGTTACATTATTACACATAAACATAGCACTTCAATTGTACAGGAGAGCAAGTAGCAATACAATTCTACAAAACACGTAAGTACTATGATGAGACATATTCATCAACTTAGGCTCAATTTGAAGTAATCCTCAATTCTACCATTATCTAGACGAATTAGGGTTTTATATTGAATAAGCAACTTCCATTACAAATTCATGCAAATTCAAAGTCTATGGATGATACAAACACCCCTTACAACCACTATAACAACACTTTCACAAATCATTGCAAACATATATAGATAAACCCTAGAGTTACATGGAAGGAATCATTGTACATGTAAAGAAAAAGAGGGAAATCATACCTTAGAAGAGTGTTATTGTGATTAGAATGATCGTGCAAGTGTTAGAATGGGTTGGAGTAAGGATTTATGTGATAAAGATGATGTGGGTTTTTTCGTGAGGGATAAGCGTGGAAAGGGTTATCATGAGGTGGAAATTTGAAATTTGAGAAATGAGGAGAGAGAGGGGGAAATTTCTTATATAGTGGGGTAATAGGAACATGATCACGACTGTGACTTAGGCCATGATCCCCTTTTTAAGCTTGGTCATAGGTATGATAAAAGTCACGATAAGCTCGGTGCCCAAAATTTTTGAACCATCATGGCCTTTCCCCTTTTATAGTCATAGGCATGATGTTATTCCTGACTAGTACTATGGCCTTAGATTTCACAATTATCTCATTATCTATTGCCGAGTGACGAGAGACTCACTTAAACAGCTGAGTAGTGTCTCTCGGCATACCACCATTTGTCTCGTCTTGGCACCTTTAGCGCCACAACATTTTGACCCTTCCCACCTATTGTGCTCAAAGAATATTTGTGCGGAACCAATGCTGCATTACCAGCTGGCCACCTCATTTGACAATTAACTACTTTTCCATTTTTGGTTTGTTGTCCTTTTTGCCCTTTTCGTATGTACTAAGAATCCCCTTTTTTTAAGTACTTTCTTGTAATTTCTTTATTTGTAGTGCTACCTTAGGGACTTACTATAAATAGTCCTTTTCTCTTGTAAGCTGGATATAACTTATATCTTAATACTGAATACTTTGTTTTTGCGAGACAATCCTCTCCAAGTCCATACCCCTTACACTCTTATTTAATCTTTTTGAGTAGCTCAAGATTAGTGGCGAGTAGATCTTAACATCAACTTGCACGTCATATCAAGTGAAGGGTCAAGTCATGTTATGTTTGTTAGTGAGTCACATCCTTCGAGCAGCTTCACATCAACTACTCTTGTTCGATTGTGGACTGTTCCCCCTAATTTTTTTTTATATCTCGAAGGACCCATTTCAGTTTAATTCTGCCCCAATAAGTCCTAGTGATAATTGAGCTCCTAGGTACACTATATATTCATAGTATCAAAGCTTGAGGTTGAGATCGAGAGTTGTGTTATGTTAGTTTGCTGTGTCTGCTATTCGAGATATTTGTGTGTGGAAAGCATTTGTGTGAAGTGTCCTTGCTAAAGCTTGTATTGAGAATGTCAAACCCTAGTATACAGGGATAGATTCATGATGTCAAAATTGATGCTCATGGTCATGGTTGGGTTAGCCAACTATTGATGAGCAGATACAAGATCTTACTGCTATTATAGCCAACTTGGCTATCTCAATAAACAAGGTCTTAGAGGTTAGGCCGCATGAAAGAGTTACTGAGCAGGGCTGAGAAACGAGAGATAGGTCGAGGAGACAAATGAACGAGTGAGCTTTGGAAGCCTTTCTTATGAATCAAGCACCACCGTGACATGCCGATAGAGTCGCAAGAAGAAGGTTAGATTTCGACGAAGTGGAAGAGTATGAAGAGGAAGAAGACTAATATGATGGGATGGATGAGTGTGATATTAGCGTGCCAAGAGGTGCCGAGCATCTTAAAGTACAGATTCTGAGCTTCAACAGGTTTAGTAGTGTTGATGACTACCTCAATTGGGAAGACAAGATTGAAAAGATATTCAACTTCTACGATTTGGAAGATGTTGTCTGCATTAGAATTTTTTGGGTATGCGGCAATGTGGTGGAAGAAGCTACAGAATTTTTGTTTGAGGGCCCAATGCAAAGTGTGAACATGGAATGAGATGAAGAGAGTTCTAAGAAGTAGGTTCATTCCCAAGCACTATGAGCAAGATACTTTCCGACGACTCTAAGACTTGAGGTAAGGTAATAGATCCGTAGATGACCATGTTCGAGAGTTTTAGTTGCTCATGATATAATGTGATGTTGACGAGCTTGAGACCCAAACTATGGCATGGTTCATCTCGGGACTTTAAGCCAAGATTGGTCACATCATAGAATTATAGAGCCTTACAACTCGGGATGAAACCATCCATGTAGCCTAGAGAGTTGAAAGGCAACGGCGGAACCAGGTTTGTCAAATGCCGAGTAGTAGAACCATGATACTGAGTAGGAATGGCCTATCGAGTTAAGCAGGGAGTGATAAGGTATCAAACAAATCCGAGGTTAAATGCCGAGGTCATATGCCGAGATGATCAGACGAGTGTCGAGGTAAGAGCAAGACCAAGGAACCTGGGATCCGAAGAGATCGGGGTCAAAGCTTCGGATGGAAAACCCGATAAATCAAGTGTTTTAAGTGTCTTAGCTATGGATGCGTAGCTAGTCAATGTCCGAATCACTGAGTCATGACCATTAAGAGAGATAAGTCCTAGTTTGAAGTGGAAAGTGAGAGCGAAGGAGAGGAAGAAGTGGTAATCGATCAGATGCTGGAAGAATTTGAGGAAGATTCAGGAGCCAAGATACCCCTTAAAGGCGATGCCAAGTATTGCTTTGTTATTTAGTGATCTCTCAGTACTTTGGTGGCTAATGAGAACGAGTAGAGAGAACCTCTTTCATACAAATTGGCGGGTGAATGGCAAGCTATACGATGTGATCATTGACGGAGGGAGCTACTATACCAACGTCATCGTATAAAGGGTAGTTAAGGCCATAAAATTGCTAACTCTACCATACCCCAAGTCGTACAAGATTCACTGGCTGAACGAGACAGGACGATTATACATTTTCTAGTAAGTTAGAGTGTCGATTACTATTGGTGATAGATATAACGACGAGGTGCTGTGTGACATCCTGCCTATGTGTGCATCCCATATATTACTCGGCCGACCATGGCTATTTGACTTAAAGGTGTTACACGATGGGTATAGAAATATCTACATGTTTCAAAAGGACAGGAAGAAAGTTATATTGATGCCAATGAGTCCTAGCGAAGTGCAAGAAGCCTAGGGAAAAGTTGCAAGATCTTTGCAATGGAAGTCCTTAGTGATTTCTTGAGCTCAGTTTGCATGAGAGGTCAAACCCAAGGACTATGTACTCCTCTTAGTCAGGAGACTACTAGAGGTTAGAGAGGCTAAGAACTTACTTGCTGAAGTGCTACAACTACTTTAGGAATTTACTGACCTATTTCTATCTGAGATTCCAAAAGGATTACCTCCCTTGAGAGGAATTAAGCATTGTGTCGATCTTCAACTTGGAGCAACCCTACTAAATTGACCTACCTATGGACTCAATCCTGAGTAGGTAACCAAGATAAAAAAGCAAGTTAATGAGTTGTTAGATTGCGAATATGTCCATGTGGGCATGAGCCCATGTGTCGTCCCAGCTGTGCTAGTACCAAAGAAGGATGGATCATGGAGGATGTAAGTTGATAGTCGTGCCATCAACAAGATTACTGTTAAGTACCGATACCCAATCCCGTTGTTAGATAACATGCTCAAAGAGTTGCATGGTGCCCACAAATTTTTGAAAATAGATCTAAAAGGTAGCTATCATCAAATACTAATGAGACTGGGAGATGAATGGAAAACAGCTTTTAAGACTCAGGATGGTCTATTTGAGTGGATGGTTATGCCATTTGGGTTAACTAACTTGCCAAGTACATTCATGTGACTTATGAATCATGTGCTTTGAGCATTGATAGGCAAATGTATTGTAGTTTATTTTAATGATATTCTAGTCTACAGTACCAACCTTCTTGTTCATATCAAACATTTGAGATTAGTGTTTAACATACTCCATGCCAAGAAATTATTCGGTAACCTGAAGAAATGCCCATTCTATTAAAGTAAGGTTATATTCCTTAGATATGTCGTTTCAGAGAGTAGAGTTCGCGTTGATGAGGAAAAGGTCAAGGCTATTAATGAGTGGCCTACACCAACAAGTGTAACCAAAGTTAAGAGCTTCCATAGCCTTACCTCTTTCTATTAAAGATTTATTCAGAACTTTAGGTCCATAATTGCACCATTAACTAAATTGACCAAGAAGAATGTTGAGTTTAAATGGACAGAAAAGGCTTAGAGGAGTTTTGAAGATTTAAAGTGTAAGCTGACGTTCGCTCCAATACTTGCCCTATCGAATTCCAAGAACATTTTTGAGGTTGAATGTGATGCATCTAGTGTCAGCATTGGTGTTGTACTTATGCAGGAGTGCCAACCTATTGCCTACTTCAGCGAAAAACTTTGAGGTGCTACCATGAATTACTTAGCCTATGATAAGGAGTTCTATGCCCTTGTTTGTACACTCCAAAACTGGCAGCATTACTTGTTACCAAGAGAATTCATCATCTATTTTGATCATGAATCTCTCAAGCATCTTTGCAGGCAGTAGAAGCTTTCTCAACATCACACCAAGTGGTAGAGTTCCTAGAGACCATTTCCTATGTCATCAGGTATAAGAAGGGAAGTACTAATATAGTGTCTGTTGCACTTTCTCGTTGTCATACCCTTATCACAATGTTGCAAGCTAACGTACTTGGATTTGACACTTTACTTGATTGATATGAGCATAACCCACATTTTGGGCCTTTAGTAGCCAAGTGTAGTAATAGAGGAGCCGTGGAAGGATTCTACTTGAGTGAAGGGTTCTTAATGAAGGGTAAGCAAATGTGCGTATCGAATGGTTCTACAAGAGAGCTATTGGCTTGAGAAGCTTATGTTGGGGGTTTAGTTAGACATTTTAGGGAAAAGAGAACGATTAAGATATTAAAGAAGCTTTTTTATTGGCTTGGGATGATGAGAGATGTACACTGAATACTTGAGGGGTGTAAATATGCTAAGGGGAGGAGAGAGCCCTATGGAGAATACATGTCGCTACCAATTCCCGAGTGGCCATGGATTGATATAAGCATGAATTTCATACTCGGCCTTCCTCACATGCTGAGAAGATACGATTTGATCATAGTGGTGGTCAATCGGTTCAACAAGATGGGCTATTTCATTCCTTACCATAGGACTAATGATGCCTTATTCATCACTAACCTCTTTTTATAAGAAATCATATAACTCCATGAAGTGCCAAGAAGTATTGTGTGTGACTCTGATTTGAAATTCATGAGCTTCTTTTAGAAAACCCTATGAAAGAAACTCGGCACTAAGATCCTGCTCAGTACCTCTTGCCACCCTCAAACAGATAGCTAAATTAAAGTAGTTAACCAAATCGTCGGTAGCCTCTTGTACGCCACTGTTAAAAAGAACTCTCGTGACTAGGATTTATGCCTACCAATAATTGAATTTACCTACAATCACTCAACTCATAGCTCCATGAGAACATCACCGTTTGAGGTTGTTTATGGACTTAACTCGAACCTATCCTTAGACTTAGTTAATAGTCCGTCTACATAAGGGGAGAGTCAATCCAGCCTGCAGCATGTTGAGGAATTTCATAAGTTACACTAAAGAATTGCTGAGTAATTGACCAACATTGTGGCTCGATAAAAGGAAATTGGAAGACGTGGAAGGAAATGAAACATTTATGCTCCTAGGGACCTTGTCTAGATCCATCTTAGTAAAGAACGCTTCACTAGCAAAAGGACAAACAAACTATCATCCAGAGCGAATAGACCCTATAGGATCCTAAGGCGCCTTAATGATAATGCCTACGAGATTGATCTACCCAAAGGTTTTCTGTGTATCTACCACATTCAATGTTGCTGATTTAACTCCATATGCACCCTATGATGATGAAGGCTAAGATTTGAAGGAAAATCTTCAACAACCTTAGGAAACTGATGCACTACCAGTCAGCAGTCCCATTACTTGCGTGCGCCTTCGAGGCCTCCAATCCTTCTCTCACAGAATTCTTTCTTGATAACCTGCTGATGACAAGAAACTATACATCGAAGAAAGGTGGTTGAGCTCCCTAAGCTCCCCACATTGTCATACGTTAATCTATACACTCGGTAGTGATGATGCTAACCATTCCCTTACCGAGGACCCTGTGCCGAGTACTCTGACAAACTGCTGCTGAGAATCTAATGTCGAATGATGAGAGACTCACTTAAATGGCTAAGTAGTTTCTCTTAGTATACCACCATTTCTCTTGTCCCGACCCCTTTAGTACCTCAACATTTTGACCCTTCCTACTTATTGTGCTTAGGGAATATTCGTATAGGACCAATGCTGCATTGCCAGCTGTCTACCTCATCTAACATTTAGCTATTTTTCCATTTTTGGTTTGTTGTCCTTTTTACTCTTTTTGTATGTACTAGGAATCCCTGTTTTGTAAATACTTTCTTGTAATTTCTTTATTTGTAATGCTGCTCTAAGGACTTACTATAAATAGTCTTTTCTCTTATAAGTTGGATATAACTTACATCTTAATACCTAATACTCTGTTCTTGTGAGACAATCCTCTCCAAGTCTATACTCCTTACACTCTTATCTATTCTTGCTGAGTAGCTTGGGGTTAGTGGCAAGTAGACCTTGACATTAACTTATGCGTCATATCAAGTGAGGTGTCAAGTCATGTTATGTTCATTAGTGAGTCACATCCTTTGAGCAGCTTCACGCTAGCTACTCTTGTTCGATTGTGGACCGTTCCCTCTAATTTTCTTCGATATCTCGAAGGACCCATTTTAGTTCAATTCTGCCCTAGTAAGTCTTAGTGATAACTGAGCTCCTAGGCACACCAAATACTTTACTTGAAAAATTCAAATACTTACCTTTATCACAGCCGAGATATGTATTGGGCTTCCAATTTCCATCAACATCCCCACACTTTATGAATTCTTCTCTTCTCTCTGAATTGCCATGACTTTCACTCCATGATTTCTTTCTTTGTGCATTACACTACAAAGAAATCTCAAAACAAACCAAATAAGTAAAAATGACAACAACTAATATATTAACCTAACAACATGAAACTAATAAATCGAACACAAGAATGTAAATAAATCTAAAAGATACATGCTTATTTAATGTCTCAAACTAGACACTCTAAAAATATTTACTTTCATTCCATGAATTAGAGAAGTCTTAACTCCTCCTTTCCCTCTTTCCATTTCACTCCTCCATGATATATCTTCAACCGTTGCCCATTAACCTTGAATGCCCCCTTTTTCTGGTGTTTAACCTCTATCACTCTAAATGGAAATACCTTGTTCACTAAAAATGGACTTGACCACTTAGACATAAGTTTTCCAGGAAATAACTTAAGTCTAGAATTGTACAACAATACCGATCACCCTCCTTGAATTGCTTAGGGTGCTTAATCTTGGAATCATGAAGATGTTTAGCTTGCTCCTTATATATTCGATTATTCTAATAAGTTATCCAACTCCACTCATCCAATTCATTAAGTTGGAAATGCCTAAGTTTACCAACTGCTTTGTAATCCAAATTTGCTGTCTTTAAAGCCCAATAAGCCTCATGCTCAATCTCTACCAATAAATGGCAAGCCTTACCATACATTAATCGATAAGGAGTAGTGCTTAATGGAGTCTTGTAAGCACTTAGGTATGCCTATAAAGCATCATCTAGCTTCTTAGCCCAATCATTTCTATTATATGCTACAGTCTTCTCCAAAAATCTTTTTAACTCCCTATTAGATACCTCCATTTGGCCACTTATTTGTAGATGGTGAGGAGTAGCCATCCTATAGTGTACCTCATATCTATTAAGGACTCATTCAATCTAGTTGTTGCAAAAGTGGGTTCCTCTATCACTAATCAATACTTGGGGTGCTCCAAATTAAGAAAATAATTTTCTCAAAAATTTCTCTACCACCCTAGCATCATTTGTTGGTAAAGTTTGAGCTTCAACCCACTTTGATACATAATCAATTGCAACTAGAATATAGTTATTACCATAAGAACTTAGGAATGGTCCCATGAAGTCTATTCCCCAAACATTAAAGACTTCACATTCTAAAATATAATTATGTGGAATTTCATCCTTCTTAGAAACATTGCTGAATCTTTGACACCTATTACAAGCTGCAACATAATCATAAGCATCCCGAAATATACTTGGCCAGTAAAAATGAGCCTCTAACACTTTCTAAGCTATTCTATTTGCACTATAGTGACCAGCTATTAGTTTACTATGGTAATGGAATAAAATTTTCTATCCTTGTTCATGTGATACATAACGTTGGATAATCTGATCAGCACATACTTGAAAAAGAAAAGGATCTTCCCAAAAGTAATGTTTTAACTCCATAAAACAAAAAAAAACTTCTTTTTCTTATGGTGATCCAAATCTCATGATAAAACCTTCCCAACCAAATAATTTGCTATATCAGCAAACCATAGAATGTTATAGGTTGCTACTGTGCAAAGGAAAAATAAGCTTTTTTCGAGAAATTTATCATTAATGTCATCCTCATCTAATTCCTCTAGATATGGATTATCTAACCTAGATAAATGGTCTGCAGCCAAATTTTTTACCCCTTTCTTATCCCTTATTTCTAAATCAAATTCTTATAGCAATAATACTCAACGGACCAACTAAGGTTTTGCATCAGATTTAGATAAAAGGTATCTTAAAACCAAGTGATCGGTGTAAACAATCACTTTCGAGAAAATCAAATAGGGCTGGAATTTTTCAAAAGCAAAGACAATTGCTAACAATTTTTTCGCAATTGTGGTGTAATTCACTTGAGCTAGAGTGAGTGTCTTGCTAGCATAATGTATCGGTTGAAAGTGTCGATCTTTTCTTTGCCCTAATACTGCTTTTATTGCTATGTCACTTGCATCACACATTAATTCAACTAATACATTATGCTAACAAGACACGTATTGGTCTTTTCTTTGCCCCAATACCGCTCTTACTACTAAGTCACTAGCATCACACATTAATTTAAACGGCATGGTCCAGTCATGAACAACCATGATAGGAGCATTGGTCAATTTTTTTTTTTCTCAAAACGTTAAACGCCTCTAAACAATTTGGTGTTAAAATCAAATGGTATACCCTTCTTAAGGAGCTTTGTCAATGGTCTCGCTATCTTAGAGAAGTCCTTAATGAATTGCCTATAAAATCCAGCATGTCTTAAGAAGCTTCTCACAACCTTCACAAATGACGGTAGTGGCAACCTTGATATCACTTCTATCTTAGCCTTATCTACCTTGATGCCTTTCTTTGATATATTGTGTCCTAACACAATGCCTTGTTGTACCATAAAGTGGCACTTTTCTCAGTTGAGAACTAAGTTCGTCTCCTCGAATCTCTGTAGTACCCTTTTTAAATTTGCAAGGCATCCATCAAATGTATTACCAAACATGGAAAAATTATTCATAAAGACTTCCATCACATCTTCTACTAAATCATTAAAAATAGCCATCATACAATGCTGAAAAGTGTTAGGTATGTTACGTAATCCGAACGACATTCTAAGGTATTCAAAAGTACCATAGAGGCAAGTAAAGGTAGTCTTCTCTTAGTCTTCTAGAGCTATCGTAATTTGAAAATAATTGGACATCCCATCTAGGAAACAATAGTATTCATAACCTGCTAATCTCTCCAACATTCAGTTAATAAAAGGTAATGAGAAGTGGTCTTTCCTTGTAGCATCATTGAGTTCCTATAATCAATGCATACTCTCTAACCAATCACAATACGTATCAGCATCAGTTCATTCTTCTCATTTGGCACTACCGTCATGCTAACCTTTTTTGGAACTACTTAAACTAGACTTACCTATAGACTACCTGATATTGGGTACATGAGTCCTACATCCATTAGCTTCACTATCTATTTCTTAACTAATTCCTTTATGTTGGGATTCAACCTCCTTTGAGGTTGCACTACCAATTTACATCCATCCTTCATCAAAATTTTATGTGTACAAAAGGAGGGACTAATTCCCTTGATGTATGATATCTTCCATGTAATTGCCCTCTTATATTCATTTATAATTGATAAAAGTTTCTCCTTTTGGTAAGAATCTAGCCTTAATGATATGATCACCGGTAGCCTAGAATCTTTAGACAGAAAAGCATATTCTAAATAAGAGGGCAATTGTTTCATTTCTAAGTTAGAAGGCTCCTCAACCGAAGGCTTTATACAAGCAATCAAACTCTTGTTAATCTCTTCAATTTTGAAATTCTTCACTTGTATTCTACATGCCTCCAACTGAGTGATCATCTCATTCACTTCTTCAACTTCATCTACCTCATTTCCTTTTATCAAACATGGCTCCAAATGATCCTTACTCAAGACATCCTGAAAAAACTCAAAAATGATAAAGTTAAACGAATCAATAGCAAAGCATTCATCATCATCGTTCATTGATTTTTGAAAGATCTCAAGCATTTTGATCACCATTTCCTAGTTTTTGACCTAAAGGACCAGCTTCCCATCCTTAACAGCAATTATAGCACCTACTATTGCCAAGAATGGTCTTCCCAAAATGAGTGGAACCTCGATATCTTCGTCCATATGCAACACTACAAAATTTGTAGGAAAAATAAAGTCCTATACCTTAACCAAAAGATCTTCCACAACTCCTCTTAGGAATCGCATAGATCTGTCTACTAACTAGATGCTCATACGAGTACTTTTAGGCCCCCCTAAATTCAATATCTTGAACAAACTATTAGGCGTCAAATTGATGCTGGCTCTAAGATTTACCAATGCTTTCTCTATTAGAAGGTCTCCTATCAAACAAAGGATAATAAAGCTACTAGAATCCTTAAGTTTCCTAGGTAACTTGTTCAAAAGAACTGCAGAACATTCTCTACCCAAGATAACAGTAGAAAGTTCCTCCAATTTGCTTTTGTTGGAAAAAAGCTCCTTCAAGAATTTTGCATACTTAGGCATCTAGCCTAGAGCTTCCACCAAAGGAACATTAATTTGCAACTGCTTGAAGAGTTCCAAAAACTTCTTATAATGCTCATCATCCTTATCCTTTCTTAGTCTAGAAGGGTATGTCAAAGATGGCTTATATTCTTTTGGTGCTATTGGTAAGACTTGCTCTTCTGATGATCTATTATTCACTGACTGATCCTCATTCGTGGTCTCAACTTCTTTTCCTCTATCTTAGATCCTCTTAGAAGTTTGTAACTCCTTGCCACTTCTAAAAGTCATAGCCTTAACGTGCTCCTTAGGGTTTGTCTCCGTATTGCCTGGTAGCGATCTAGGAGCTCTTTCAGATAATATCTTAGAAATTTGCCCAAGCTGATTTTCTAAGTTATGAATTGAGGCTCCTTGATTTCTTAAGGTTGTTTCTATGGCTTGGTGGTGATCCTCAAAGATCTTGATGTATTGAGCCAACATTTCCTCAATGGACATTGGTTTACCTTGAGGAGGTGGCACTTGTGTCTAAAATCTAGGAGGTTACATATTAGAACTCTTACTGATGTTGTTGCCCCATTGGAAATTTAGATGATTTCTCCAACTTGGGTTGTAGGTGTTACTGAAGGGATCATTCCTAGGTCTAATCAGGTTCCCTATGTAGTCGACCTCTTTCATACGATCTATCACTAAAGAGTTAGCCAACTTTGAATCTGAAAGTGCCAAAGCCTTGTTTTGACCCATTATGAGGCTATCCAACTTCCTTGTCAACATCTTGACCTTATGTGCTAAAGCAAAAATGGCATCTAATTCATGTTTTCCTGTTGACTTTCTTTCTCTTCCTCTTATAGATGACCACTGATAATGATTATTGGCCATGTCTTTAAACAATTGAATGCATTACTCAAGTGACTTATGGTTCAGGCTTCATCCAGCAGCTGCATCAATGAGTTGCTTGGTGGTGTAGTTCAATCCATTATTAAATGTCTAAACTCGATGCTAAACCGGAAGACCATGATGAGGACACCTTCTTAATAACCCCTTTTACCTCTTCCATCTTCATATAGAGTCTCTGAATCCATTTGACTAAAAGTAGAAACATCTACCCTTAGCTTAGCCGTCCTTGAGGGTAGGGAAATATTTTCTCATAAACAGTTCAACCATTTCTCGCCAAGTATTCATGCAATTCCTTAGTAGAGAGTTGAGCCATTACTTTGCATTGGATCTTAGTGAAAACAAACATAGCCTAAGTCTGATAGCATCCTTAGAAACTCCACCTATTTTAAATGTGTCATATATCTCTAAGAACTACTGCAAATAGTTGTTGGGGTCTTTGTCACTAAACCTATCAAACTGAAAACATTGATAAATCATTTGAATGATACTTGGCTTAATTTCAAATGTATTAGCTTGAACTCTAGGCCGAGTTATGCTAATACTAGCCCCATCCAAGTTAGGCCTACAATAATCTAACATTGTCCTAAGAGCTATAGGCAGATTTACTCCTAGCTCCATCAAGATGTGTACTACATTGTACTACATATTGATGTGGGTCTAAATTCAATGGCGGATCTCCTTAGGTACCATCTTCCAAATTTAAGAACTGATTTCTTACTAGCGGCTCAGCATTTTGATTTGGGTTATTCATTCTAGATCTCAATGGTTCTCGTGCTCTTACTTCCTTACTAGTTGATATTTGCTTCTCAAAATACTCTCAAACTTTCTTTAAGTTACTACTAAGTGTTCTCTCGGGTTCAGGATCGAAGTTAACTAGATCAGTTGTACTGCTTCGGGTCATAAACTATAATTCAGCAAATAATCAAATATGAGCAAAAGTATTTTGACTAAACTACTAACAATTATAAAAGAAAAACTAATGCTAGAAAAACAAGAATCTTAATGTTCTTAATGATGATGCCGATTTTCCCTAGCAATGGTGCCAAAAGCTTGATTGCCTCTTTTTAAAGCTTCTAAGTTTTACAATTTATAAACCTATATTCTATCCATAACTTGGTTTGATAGGCAAGTGTACCTATCGTTTTATAGTACAGATGAGTATAAGGTCGCCTCCACTGGGAAAATGACTCAAACACCAGTATTTAATAATTTTCCTATTATCTAGCAATCCAATTTATCAAGTAATCGATTATTAAGACTCTAATTTGTTAACTAAACTACACTAAACCACAAACTAATGCAGCTAACACAATGGTGACCAAACAATTACTAATGACACAATTAACATGTAAACTTGCTTCATCACTTAACATAATACTACTAAAATATTTTTTTTATATCCTAATTCTTGTTATCAGCGGGAAATTACAATATGTAAGCATCCTTCTCAAAACTATTTACTTCTAATCCTAATTGTGTTTATTGGAATCTCTTCCTAATTAACAGCTAACTAAGATTGTGTTAATGTATCAATTCCCCTAAAAATGTAGCAACTTTCTTAACAATATCTCTATTATTAGGAGTAAGTTGTCATAATAAAATAGATAGATTCAATAGAATTGTCTCTTGACATATTCTATTGAAATCTATCCTAAGTTGATGCCGTATACCATACCATACTTAAATTCATTCAGCACCATTCATCGAAATTAATAACATCAGGAAATTACTTTTCTATACACTTTATCATACTAATTGATGTAGTAAGCCCTAACATACTACTCACATATGATAAAACAGTAACACAAACCAATAGGAATCATAATTAAATAGACATAAAACATGGAATAAGTTAAAAGTTAAAACCCCTTTTTATTCCACTAAAGAAGTTTGACAAATAAACGAACAATGAATTCTTATCGTCTCTCTTGAATAATTCTAAGAAAGTACAGTACAACAATTAGAAAACTATACAAAAGATAACGGAAAAATACAAATTGGGTACAAAGATAGGTGAATGGATGTGTTGCTAGTAGGTGATGTGTTGTTCTTGAAGGTGTTCTACTTTAATAAAATTTGATGTCTGAAATTGATTCTTTTCTCCACAAGCTGTGTTATTTTTATATTCTCCCTGTCAAAGGACTCGAATGTACCCCTTTACGGCAACACTTGACATTTTCCATATACTAGTTAGTGTAAAAAGGTTGAAAAGAATAGTTATGCCCCTTCTATTATGCCCATGACTTAGGGTGTAATAATCTCAAAAAGAATTATTTTTAACCAGTCATGGCCGTGATAAGTGCTGTGAACTTCTTGTTGCATTATTAGATCTCATCACACCCGTGACAATAGTCGTGATCACCTTACTATTATTCAATCACAGCCGTGATTGATAGGGGAATCATCAATACTTCCTCGATCATGGCCGTGATTGAGGATATGATTAGGGTTGGATTCTTCATTACTTCATTATCATACCTGTGATTAATGCTACTTCATTGATTTTTTCTCCTCATAGCCATGACTGACTTGAAAGTTGTTGTTCTTGTGTATAATTCATCCCCTTGCTCATGATTTACTTGAAATCCATATTTTATGCAATTAAGTACCCAAAACTTAAGAATTAAATCACATTTGTAATCACTTCTATGCCTTGAAAGTGTAAAGTAATTTATACTTATCATCATTCTTCGAGGAGAGGGTCATTTAGGGTGATACATATAAAGTCTTTAAGAGGCTCCTTTGTATACTTTCTGGTTCATTTATACCAGTGTTAAATAATCTTCTCTCTTAAAACTATTTTGTGCATAACTTCAATGTTCTCTCTTCAGTTCTTCTTTCTTTCAAATTCCCAATATTTCACCTAGTATGGCTAGGAGTAAAATCTGTTCTATTACTCTTGCTCCAAATGATTTTGAGGCTGCTCCTTCACCCCCACCCAGTGAGATGACTAAGTCAGCATAAACCTCTAGTAGCTTTTTAGAGAGTACGATCGAAAGGTGAAAGAAGCTTGCTCATATAGAAGCTCTACCAATAGATGTTTATCCCGATGATAGAGAGGATAGGTTATTACTTGGTACTTATATAACAATGTAGTATATAACATTGGCTCACCAAATAATGTTCAAAGTACCTCCATTACGGCAATTGTGTCCAGATATAATAAATATGTTGAAGATCTTCCAATTAAGTGAAACTTCGTAGGCCTAGGGAAGATGAGAGAGTATGTTTTCCGATTGATCATGAATTTCATATTTACTTGAAGTATTTGGAGTTCAGTTTGTGTTTTCCTTTCTCTAGGTTCTAGTAAGAATTTTTCAATACTTTTGCATCTTATCAAGCACGTTTTCCCCTAATACGTATTGGATCCTTGTAGCTTTTGAAATAATCTGTAAGGAGATAGAAGTTAAGGCTATTACATTATTGTTCAAGCTTTTCTTTACCACTAAACATCAACTAGATGGGTAGCTATATGTAGTAGCAAGGTATAGCCATAAATTCATGGTCGATTTAGAGTCCAAGATTCACAAATGGTATGACAAGTACATATTGACTAAGTTGGATGTAGATCTCGATTTTTTGACCAAAGGGATAGAACCCATTAGAACAAAGGACATAAAGCTGTTGCCAAAGGATTCAAGATGGGTAGCGTATTAATATGTTTTACTAGGACATTGAGAAAATCACTAAACGCTATAAAAGGAAGGTAGGGCTTGATCTAGCTATCGTACTGAGTCGATCTATGTGAAGGAAGCTGATCTTTGCAAGTTATGGGGGGAGATCCTTTGCCTTTGAGCTTTGCTTGGCTTGGATTTGTAAGTTGTATATATTTTTAGTTTTTAAGTTGTAATACTCTTCTTTTCTATAAACATGGGTATACGTGATGTGGACTTAGGAAAGTTATTGGCCCGAGCTAAGGCTAAAAAGAAAAATTGGATTGGTGTACCACTAAGGCTACCCTAAGTCAAACTGAAGCGAAGAAATAGGTCATCAAAGAGCAGGTTGTTCAAAAGAAGAAAATGATAACTAGACTAGAGGATAGACAAATAGCTCATTAAGAGAATGTTTTCAAACTTGTTTGGAATGAAATGCCACCTTAAATAGAGAATACCATAGAGGAAAGACCAATTGGTGAGTCTAGCTAAATTGTTGCTACTAAAGATGTGATGGAGATTGTTCCAATAGAAGTTGTGGACAAGTTAACAATTGCAAAGTCAATGTCTATGCCAAGCCCAAAAAAGAGGAAAGGAAAAGAATATGTTGGAGAACTACTGTTTAAGAAAAGTAAAGATTTAGATGAGAGTGCCAACAAGGCCCTCTGAGAGAAAGCTGTAGGCATTAGGTCTACCGAGTTTGTTCCTCAAATTGAGGAGAGTTATTATAATGTGCCTTGCTAGAGTCATACCATTTTAAATATGGATTTTGCTTTGGGAGATAAGATAAAATCCTTAGCCCTACTGGAGGGAATCATTCTTCCTAAAGATAGGGAAATTGTGAAAAGAGATGTAGATAGGGTTAGTGGTAGTAACAAAGGCCACATTGCTACCAAATTGTATGATATAAGTTTTTGAATCACTATCACTCGCTTTGGCTCATATTATCTATTTAGTTGTTGATCTTTTGTACCTATTCTACAGATTAGTAGTCATGTTCCAAAGATCATAGATGAGGCAAAGGTTAGCATATTATTGTTCTTCTTTGTATATACTCTAGCTGTGACAACTAAAGTGAATGAAAATCCCAACTCTACTAAGGTCAGCAATAGTATAGCTAATCAAGACCCCAATCCTGTTGATTTCACTAAAGAGAATGTCTCTAACTTAGAACCAAATGCTTGATTTCTATTGATGAAATTTCCAACTTTCCTAAATTTATTTTGGATTTTGGTTAGGTCAGGATGTTGACCTTTTAATTATTGTATTAAGACTTGCTTGATTTCTATTGAACTCTCATTGTTTTATCTTTATAACAAGTTTTCCTTCATGTGCTTTAGGAATTCGCTAATGTGGAACATGCCTAGATAGGCTTTTTACTATTTATGGCTAAGGATATAGTTATTTGTTGATTTATCCTCGGCAACGTCAAGTCAGCCATGAGCATATCAAAGCGGCCTCAAGCAAGACAGCTTGTCCGTAAGCTCAAGTCTACCTAGGCTAAAGCTCTAGGGTCTTTAATAACTCCTTGAAATCCAACATTAGCCCCTCACTCGAAGATCCCACTTAGCTATCTATTTTACTTATTTATTCAAATTTTTTATTTCTTGTATTTTACTTGTAATTAGCCTCATGTCTATCTCATATTTACAGAATTGCTACTAGGGCATTCTTAGTCATTTTATTTATTTATAACTTTACCACTTTGTATAAATAGAACACCTATATAGGGTTTTAGATAGACTTTTGATATTTAATGAAAAACCCCTTTTGAGTCTTTTCTCTAGGAAATCTCTCTCTCTTTATTAGTTCTTATCAATCCCTTTAGTAAGGATTGTGGTGAGCAACCCTATCATTGGGACTAGTACGTCACATCCGATAAGTCTTAGGCTATGTTAGATCTTATTGGTGCATCATATCCAGCTCGATAGCTTATAGAATTGCTATAACCCCCATTTTATTTTCTTGTTTTGGTTCGTTGTAGTGCCTCTTTGTGTGTCCGACCCTGGAGATGCATCACATTGGAGGTAATTTGAGTTCGTTAGACATTTAGGTTGGAACTCTTTTTTTGAAATAGTTAGGCTTGTTAGCTACTTAAAATTAAGATTTAAGCTCATTAACCATTAAAGGTCAGAACTTTATAAGTATTAGCTAGTTCACCATATAGGTTTGAATAAATCAGGAAATGAAATACTTCAATGTGATAGTAACCAGGCTGTTGCCTTACATAGTTTTAAGACAAGCATTAAACTTAAATACATAGCATTCTTAAATAATAAAGAGGAACTATTCAAAATGTAACTTAAGATTCTCGGAATTCCATGACTGAGGGATAACTTATCCATCTAACATTTTCTAGTCTGTAGGGTCCATTTCCTATGACTTCTTGGACCTTTACTAGATCCTCTAAATTCACGACGAGTTTCCCTTAGTAATCTTATGCACCAGTTCCTTTCATCTTCTTATAGACTAAGTCCCTTAGTTGAAATATCTTATGCTTGACCTTCTAGTTATAATAGCTCATTGCTCTATTTTGGTAAGTAGCAACCTTTACTCTTATAATATCCCATTTCTCTTCTTTGGTATTGAGTTTAGCTATTATGTCAATCTAATCTACCATAACATCACACTTTTGTATGCACAAATTAAGTAGCTCCAATTCAATCGGCAAGATAGCCTCTGATCCAAAAGCCAACCTAAAAGGAGTTTCCTTCGTCAAAGTTTTACAAGTGGTCCCATATCTTTATGAAATGTTGGGGAGTTTGTCAGCCCATTTCCCTTTTACTTGATCAACTCTCCGCTTCAAGCTGTATAAGATGTTTTTGTTAGTAGCCTCTACCTATCCGTTCATTTGGGGATGAGCTATAGAAGTATAATTCAGTTGGACATTGTGCTTCCTATAGAAAGCTCAAAACTTATCGCTATCAAACTATAAACTATTGTCAGTGATTATCATAAAGGGACTCCAAATCTTGACAAGATAAAGTTAGATACAAACAACTTGACTTTTTGCTCAATTATTTTTGCTACTACCTTGGCTTCCATCTACTTAGTAAAATAATTTATTGCAACTATTATAAACTATCATTGTGTAGTAATCTTAGGAAAAGGCTTAAGTTTATCCAGTCCTCATTGGGCAAAAGGGTAAGGGCTAGTCAAACTATATAAATAGGGTTCTCGACCATATAAGGGTGGGTTTTTATAAGATTCAATAAACCTTATAAGAGCAGGTTTATATAAGGTTTAGGTGGGATTAAGGAGAAAATAAAAAGGAAAGAAATTAAGTAGAATTAGAATTATATTTACTGACTTACACAATAATAAAATTTGAGAATCAAATGCGATCGTACAATGTAAAACTTGTATATGATATGCATTTTACATAAATTAAGAGTAAATATTTTTATTAATATATACTTTTTTTTATCGAGTTAGGTTTTCTATTGGGTTTTTTTATAATCTCAAAACTCGATCTCAAACCTTATAGGGTTTTGAATCATATTCCAAAACCTAACCTAAGATCTTATAGGGCTTTTATCATATTTGATAGGTTAGATGCCCTTCAACGATCTGTCCAATTACATTCCCCCATGAGTAGTCAAGCATTGGGGAACTAGTCAAGTCCTGTTCTACATAAAATGTTTAGGAATAAAACACGTTTCTACTTGTGATTGAGTTGTAATGGGATTTCGCTAAGAGCACCTACACCTACTATGAGATTCTCATGACATGGGCTACACCTTTTTTCTGACAAAGACCCTTCAGTCACATGATCAAAATAAAAAAAAGGGAGGGGAGGTGGGGGAGTTGGGTGAGGCTCCTTTTTGCTAAAGCTGGTAATGCAAGAGGGTAGGCCACCTAACATATGCTTACATTACACTCTATGTCACTCTTGTCCTATTAATAATATGAAACCTTAAAAATGTTCGATGTAAACATTTCAAAATTTTGTCAATAAAATTCGAATAACGTCATCGCATATTAGTTAAGTAACAAAAAGCAAAATGAATGAAACTGCTTTTCTAATTTTTAAAATAAAATACTTATCAAGCCTAATTTATCACCCCTTGATTCTTTTAAAATCAAGTTTTTTTTAAACCGATCAATATTAAACTCTTACTCGTTTAATACTGGCCCTTGATTAAGGTTTAAAGAAAACTAATTTTTTAATATCTTGAAATCATTTTGGAGTTGCCACCCGACTAGAGTCAGGAAAAATAGTTAAGTTATAACTAATTTGATAAAAATCGATTTTGAAAAATGGTCTTAAAACAAGAGATCTAAATTCGGGGGTTAGAAATTTTATACCTTTACGAGTACCATTAACTTTCTAAATTTAAAATTAAGCTTAAAAATCACCTTTCAATTTTAAAAGACAGAACTCGATTATTTACCTAAATGGGATAATTTGAACATTATAAACTAAAAAGGGAAAATTAGGTTTTTTGTTTTTTTGTTTTTATCATCATCCCGTAAGTACTTATGTACTCGCTATTATAGATCAGATGTATGTAGTTCTTTTAATGAAAACTTTAGTAGGTTGATTTAATTTTAATTTTTGAAAAGAGATCAGCTTTACACTTTATCCATTTCAATTCATTTAAGGAAATTTCTCTAAAAAAAAAGGCCATAATTGGGGTTTTATTTATGAAAAATCTAAAAGTACTAATTTGTAAAAGGTTTGTTTATTTATTTTGAAATTTTGATTTTCCTAAGTGTTAAAAAGACAATTTTTATTTTTATTTTTTATTATCCTGTTTATATTACTTTATTTATTATTTTTATTCTATTTTATCTAAGAAATAAATAAATAAACTACTTTTTTTTCTCTTTTCTCTTTTTTTTTTCTCCTTTTTCTTCTTTTCTTCCCTTTTTTTTATATTACAATTTACATGTAAATAAATACATGAATAAATAAATAAATAATAGCAAAACCAAACAAACAAAATAAAAGGAAATAAATCAAATAGAAAATACAACTAGATCGGATGCTAGATCGGGACATGGGTCAAGGCATGGTTCGGGTTTGGACATTAGGTCGGATCTCGAGCTACGGGTCAGACTCAGGTTAGGCTTAGATCTAAATCTGGGTCACCCATTAAAGAAGTAGTAGCAGCTATTGGGGTTTGTTCAACTTGATTTGGCTACCAAAATGAGTAAGTGAAGGGTTTTCTTAATGCGTTTTTTATTGGGATTAGTAAGGGTGGAGAGAGTGCTGTAGCTTATGGAGGTGGTTTGGATGGTGGTGAGAAGTGGTAGTTAACGGTAGTGGAGCTTGGTGTCTTGCAGCGGTTGATGGGGGTTAAAGGGGTATTAGGTCTTAAGTTTTTTAAGTCGGTAATTGTCATAATAGGTTTAATTTGCTCTACTGTGGTGGTTAGGGTGGTGTTTCAAGCTTAGATTGGCAATGGCTAGGGTTTTGATGGTAGGGGAGCTTCGGGCTACATCTAGGGGCGAAGGTGGTTGGGTTTGAAAGCTTAAGCTGTAGGGAGGCTAGCTAAGGTGGTGGTGTTGTCTAGGGATAGCTAGAGAGAGGAAGTCAAAGAGAGAGAAAGAGAGGTTGGTAGAGAGAAAGAGTGAACGAGAAGAGAGAGAGACTTTGTGGGTAGTCTCTTAGTTCGTGTTTTTTTATGTTGAACAAGGATGGGAGGGTCCAATTTATAATGAATTCAGTTGGTACAAGCTTGAAAAGTTCTATAATGGCGAATTGCAAATTTCCGAAAGTTGAGCTTTTTTTCTGATCTTAGGAGCTCAGTTTGACCAATGAAAAGGATGAAACTAGTCCTATTCTTTGGTTCAATTCAAAATAGGTCGTATAGAGTGCAAGATTAATGCAAGAAATTATGTACCTGTGTGTGAAATTTATGTAAAAATTGGACCTAAAGTGAAAAGGGTAAGCTGTTCTCAATTGGGAAAGAGAAGGAAAATTGAGGGAAATGAAAGGAAAGGGAAAGAAAAAGGAAAGAAAGGGAAGGAAAAAGGGGTTAACATGGCACTACGTCAGCTGTTTTGACCAACCAAATGTTGTTGCATATCCTTACGTGATATATGGCAACTAACGTAGCATGCCACGTAGTATTACTTCAACATGCGTCCAATCTGATGTTGCTACTTGTCAGGACACGTGACATAATGAGATCTTGACACGCGGTAGTTCTTGATTATCTAAAAAAAATAAAAAAACTTTTATATGCTCTCACTAAGATTCGAACCCTTGATCTCTTGCTCAAACCAAATACTAAGTCTATGTATTTATCTATCATGCCGTTGGTCTGTGCCTTATCCATATGTGCAATTAAATTATATATATTGACTAAGTCAACCTAAGCTAGATTCAAATATAAGCACAAGCTTAACGGTCCCACTTCTAAACTTATTAGAAAAAAAATCTATTGTTATTTTCTAAATTTCCTAAAATCTTTTATATTATTATTATTATTATTATTATTTGTGACTTTTTAATTTTCTAAATTTTTGCAATTTTTTTATTTTTCTAAATTTCTTATTTTTTGTGTTTCTTTCAAGATTTCCTATTTTTTTTATATTTTTGCAAATTTCTTATTTTTTTTTTGTTTTTCTAAACATTTTTTTTCTAAATTTCTTATTTTTTAGAATTTCTTTAATTTTTAATTTTTTGTGTTTTTCCTAATTTATGACCCCTTAATAAAATAAAATAAAGGGGAGCAAAAATTAGATATCTATAGTTGTCTTTTTTTATAGCGAAGTTTACTTTGCCACAAAGATAAGGAGATATTATTTTGTGCCCCTAGGATGACTTTAAAACAACTAATTAGCTATCTAAGACTTGATCTATTAGGGATTTAGTGAAAAAAGGAAACTTGGTTATACCTCTCTAGCCTCACTAACCTATGCGGGAGTGTCTTTAGGGGATAAGCAACCCTATACAAGAATTGACTTAAAGAACCAGGTCGTGCCTCTCTAAGCTCACTAACCTAGGTGGGAGCATCTCTCAAGGACTAACAACCTTAAGTTGGGATCGATTTAAAGAACCTAGTTGTGCTTCTTTAGGTTCACTAACTTGGGCAGGAGCATCTCTCAAAGATAAGCAACCTTAAGTTAGGGTCAATCTAAAGAACCTAGTTGTACCTTTCTAAGCTCACTAACTTAGGTGAGAGTGTCTCTTGAAGAGTAGCAACGTTATACTAGAATTGATCTAAAGAACCTAGTTATGCCTATCTAGGCTTACTAACCTAAGCAGGAGTGTCTCTTAGGGACTAGTAACCCTAAGTCAGGATTGAGCTAAAGAACCTAATCATGCCTCTCTAGGCTTATTAACCTAGGTGGGAGTGTCTTACAGGAACTGGTAACCTTAAGCTAGGATCGATCTAAAGAACTTGGTTGTGCCTTGCTAACCTAGGTAAGAACATATTTCGGGGACTAGCAACTTTAAGTTGGGATTAATCTAAAGAACCCAGTTGTGCCTTACTAGGCTTACTAACTTAGGCAGGAGTGTCTCTCGAGGACTAGTAACCCTAAGCTAAGATTGATCTAAAGAACCTGATTGTACCTCTCTAAGCTCACTAACCTAAGCGGAAGCATCTTTCGGGGACTAGTAACCCTAAGCTGAGATCGATCTAAAGAACTTAGTCGTGCTTCACTAACTTAGGCAGGAGCATCTCTTGAGGACTAGCAACCCTATGTTAGACTTGATGTTGTGCCCTATGGGCTTGCTAAAAGAAACTAATGAAGAAAGGTGCCCTACAGGCTTACTAAGAGAAACTTAGTGAAGGGAAGTACCTTATGGGCTCACTTGAGAGAATTTAGTTAACAAAAGGGCCTTATAGGCCCCCTAAAGGAAATTGAGGAATAGAAGCGCCCTATGGGCTTGTTAAAAGAACTTTGAGAAAAGACTAAGTTAAGATCGTGCCTTCATAGGCTAACTAAACACTAAATGTAGAAAGAGAGTGTCTTATGGGCTCACTAAAAGATCTTGGTAAATAGAAACGCCTTATAGGCTCGCTAAAGACCTTGAAGAGAGTTGAATGGATGGAGGGTAGGATAGCCCTTTTGAGAGATGGCTAGGATTAAAACTAGCCCAAAACACTACCCGATTTTAAGGAAAATATTTACAAGTAAACCCTTTGGTGAAATCCATTTATATTGAAAATGACATTGGGGATAATTTCCTTTATTTTGGGAAGAATGAGAAAACCCTAACTATTGTGATTAACTTTTTTTTTTTTTTTTTTTCTAGAATGGACTGAAAACTTGGCCACTTTGGCTGACATGGACTTAGAATAAAGATACTTTCTCTCTCTTTTTCTTTTTCTTTCTTTTCTTCTCTTTTTTTAGATTGCTAATAGGTAAAAAACCCTTCCTTAATAATCACATGGGGCCTTGTGATTTCTAACATCCTTATTTTTTAAGGAAAAGGTAACTCATGACTAGTTTAGTCCAAAAGGACTTCATTGCAAACTCTCGATCTAGATTACACTCTTAACTACAATCCTAAAATTATAGTCTATTTTGTTAGTGATACACTTTAATCAATCTATTAGGTCTTTTTCGGTTTAACAATATGAATTTAGGCTTTTGGTCTAAGGGTTTCAAAAGGGATTAATGAAGAAGCCTATTTTAAAAGAAATATTAATCTTAGGTGTACGAGTTAAGAACCTTAGGAAAAATTTAGAAATATGCTTACTCCAGTTTCAAAAACAACTTTTATTACCTTTTAGGATCAAAAGAGCTTTTATTTTGTAAAGGTAGTATTGTGGGTAAGAAGGCCTGATAAGAGAAGCTTCAAAGTGGATATAGAGCTTTTGGGTTTCTAAGCTCAAACTGTGATTTAGAGCCTTATGTCTTTAGGGCTATTTAGGCTTTGACTTTTGATTCAATTTAGCTGCCCCTACTAAGATATAATATATCTCTTAAGGCTTTTAACTTATATTTGGGCCTAATTTTCTAAGTTCTCTTGTTGTTCTTTCTTTTCTTTTAGCCTCAAGAATGTTTGTCTCCATTGCTAAGTTTTTTCCTTTTAAGCAATTCAAAGTCCTAAATCCATGGATTTCTATTGTATGAGCTCGGGTGAGGTAAGTATAAGCTTGAGGTGTTTAAAAAGGATATGGCTCTTCTTCAAAAAATAAAAGTTGTTTTTGAATTTAGGGTTACTAAAGCAAGCACAAACTAATTTTATCCTTCTATCCTCATCAATGACCCTAACCTCTGAATTGCCTCATTGTAGGGTGGATCTCGATAGGGTTTAAATTTGAAAATTCTTCAAATGGGTCCAACGAGGTGAACAAGAGATGATTGTATTTAAAATTTGAAAATGAATGCCTAACTTCATTTTAATCTGTGTATCACATTCAAAGTGGACTTCCTTTAAGAAATGAGCCTAAAGTATCCTCACCATTATGCCTCTTAACTCTCAAAGTGTTTTAGGTTAGTGTGTGGAAAATATTTTGCCTCTTTTCATTTTAAAACTTTTAAAAGTGAGTTACCGATTCCTTAAGAAGAATTTATTTTCTCCAATAACATTGCAATCATTCAATCAAAAAGGTAATTATATTAATCTAGCGAGTACAGACTTTATTGAAAAACAACTTTCTTTGCCCCTATCTTAACAAGCAACCAACTACTTAAAACAACTCATGAGCCTATTAGAAGGCATTGGTATACTCAAAGGAAATGGAGCTTTAGGTAACTCAATTGAACTGCCCACATGACTTGAAGAAGGATCCTCTTATTATAGCTCTAGCTAAATGACTTTTGCATCAATCAAGTCTTGAATCTTCAGCATTTTTCAGTGGAGTGCCCCTTTTGACCCATATGATAGTCGCATCGTACTTTTAGGTCAAAGTTGCATGGTTTGTAATTCGGATTAAGGGCTTCACAAGCTATAATCTTTACTACTTTCAAATGATAAAAGATTTAGGTAATTGAGATCTTCAATCAAATGAATTGTCTCATCTAAGTCCCTAAGGCTTGTTTTTTCTTATTCTTCCTTAGGTTTTTTCTTCTTAGGACTCCTTTATTACTTAGGCTTATTGATATTTGATTAGTATTGAATGCTAGGTGTTGAAATCTTCTAAGTATGGGGCCCATTACCATTTCTAGATCTGTAATGCTCTTTTGTAATGTGGCTAGCTTTTCTTCTAGATTTGAGAGTCTCCTTTTCAGGCTTAAATCTAAGGATATTTGGAGAGTGGTGATCGTTAGGAACAAAACTTTCCATTGTTAGGCCGTCTGATGCATCATCCTTTCTAGGGAAGCGAGTCTATCATCAACCATGTGAACCTAATTGGAAGAATTATCCAGTTAGCAACTTTTCTTTCTATTTTTGAACAAAATCTCTCCTTTTTAAGAAAGAGAAAAGGAAGAAAGGAATATAAGGATAAGACTTATTTACAAGTTGTGAGAAAGGAGTAGAAAACAAACCTAAGGGATCAAGGGCCTAAATATTTTACAAACTTACAAGAAAAAAGATCCTAAGGATGTATAGGAGAAAAGATTAGAAAGGGTTAGAGTAGAAGGTACAAGGAAAAGGACTTAGAAACTTAAGGACTCAACTAAACAGAAACTAATGAATATTTATAGGCAAAATGCAATGTGAGGATG
Source organism: Lumnitzera littorea (assembly GCA_024138015.1). Classification (NCBI taxonomy): domain Eukaryota; kingdom Viridiplantae; phylum Streptophyta; class Magnoliopsida; order Myrtales; family Combretaceae; genus Lumnitzera; species Lumnitzera littorea. Next base: position 40,882,612 of record JAMXBB010000007.1, on the reverse strand, counting down.
ATGCGGATGCAAATAAGGGAGCTGGTAAATTGACTATGATGTGGCAAGAAAAAGATTTTTATTGCATCTTTAAAGTTTCCCTTACATTGAAAAATTTTATTACAAATAATCCCTAAAGTCTAGATCCTCTTTTTCTTAGGATATCTTGGCTCCTCTTTAATCTTATTTCTTTTCTTCAACTCAACCACCTTGACCCATCTAGCAACCTGGGAAATATCTTTCGTATGGAACTTTTGGAAAGCTCTAACCCTAAAATAGGTAGCAATACCTTTAGGGAGTTCAATGATAGGAGTGAATGCAATAATGGGATTCATCTTCTAGCCGCTTTGTTTATAAAGGAAATCAAGTTTAGGGCTCTGAGTATGGTTGATAAACTAAACTGTAAGTAGGGCTACATTAGTCCTTAACTCTCCATTCTTCTCTTCCTATAAACGACTAAGTGACCTAGCTTATACTGTTAGTAGTATTAGGACATAAGATTTCCCTTTTAAAAATTAGGTCACAAGCTCTGCAATCCTATGATATATGTGAAATGTCCCATTAGAAAACAAAATAGATCTAAGTGCTGCCAAGATATAAGCGTTGATCTTATATTGCTACCAATCTTCAATGCTACCATAAAAGAGTTTCTGGTTATAGCTGGATGGGGTCATGAACTAAGTAAAAAGATTATCCAACTTAATAATTCTCTTATAAGGATTTGTCTATACTCTACATAATTCAAATTCACGAAGGCCTAGGAGCTTTTTGAAAATTTTTACATGGCTAACTGTGATATCTAAGACATTTTTTCCATTTCCAATAGAGAGGACTCCTAATAGATAGGAGTATCCTTCAATGATTGGGTTCAGTCAGCATAAGCCAAAGTGAAAAGACTGATTTTGAGGGTCTTAGAAGTAGACTGAAGCCCATACCAAAGTGACATTGGTCTGGACTTTGAGTAAAGAGATGATGGGCTTAATTTTGTTTTCAATGAATTTCTAGTGGTTTAGATAGAAAATTTGAAACCATATTTCAAGTATCCCCTTGGGCTCTAAAGGCTCGTGGATATGGACTTCTTTGAAAAGAGCTTATGTAAGAGAGAACCTAACCATTTTCTACAAAAAAGGATGAAAAGAAAAATAACATCAGAACTATCTTATTTACATAGGGATTATATCGATATTTTAAAGGAAGAAAACATTTACAAGGAAAAGATTAGAAAACTTCATAGATTTTTTTTTTTAGTTTTGTCACATCCTGTCAATTTGCCGATTTTAGGAGAAGGGTTCATGAATGTGATTTTAAAAAGGTTCTTAAGTTTTGTGACCTCAATTGTTAAAGAACACTTTTATTAGTCACATCAAGCTTAAGTAAGATGGCCTAATTAACTCTTAGTGGTGGTTACAATACATCACTCAAAGCTTACACAATAGCCTCTCTCCTAGGGTCTTAAGATGGCCTGGGTTTGATCGCATCTACACTACATCTTTGATGCAACAAATGACCCCCTATATCCCAGTTTGTGTGATATACAAGATAATAGTACAGACATGAAGTTAATAACAGATAAACAAAAGTTGAGAGTGAATTCTAGGAGAAATATAGGGAAAGAAGCTTTAGGTTTGTTTTTTCTTCTTCTCTTTTATAACAATGTCGCCTTCTTAGCTATTCGCTAAACCCTAAAGAATGTATGCAAGAAGGGTAGGTTCTAGAGGTCTTTAAACTCTATGACCTCATACATTTCTAAAAAATGGTTCCTTAGTCACATTAAAGTTTAAGTAAGGTAGCCTAATTGGCTTCGAGTAGTGGTTGCCCCGCTACACCTAGAACTTATACAATGGGTCCCCATTTGAGATCCTAAGATAGCTTAGGTTCGACCGTATCTATCGTACATTTATGATACAATAAATAAAACCCCCCCCCCCCCCCCCCCCAAATAGTTAAATACATAAAACTAAACCTGCAAAGATGTTAGTATAATTATGATATAAATAAAGAACGAATAAGTAAATAAATTATACTAAGGTGATTTTTAGGGATTAATTTTAATTTTCAAAAGTCGAATAGTTAACCCTCTTGACATCTCTAGTGGAGTCGCCAAGCTATTAAGCCCGGTTTTTCACCTCTTGGTTTTTTTAAAATCAAGTCTTATTTAAAATGACTAATATTAAATCATTACTCGTTTAATACTGACCCTCAACTAAGGTTTAAAGAAAACTGGTTATTTTATAACTTGAAATCATTTTGGAGTCACCACTCGAGCAAAGTTGGAAAAAAGAGTTAAGTTATAGCTAATTTGGTGGATTGGTTATAATTTAACCACTAGTCTTTCAATAAAAACCGATTTGAAAAATGGTTTTAAAATAAGAGATCTGGATTCGGTGATTAAGAATTTTAAACCTTTACGGATGCCATTAACTTTCCACATTTAAAATTAAGCTTAAAAATTACTTTTCAGTTTCAAAAGATAAAACTCGATTATTTACCTAAATGGGATAATTCGAATAATCTAAACTAAAAAGGGAAAATCATGTTTTTTTTTCCATTGTTACTCCGTAGGTGCCTACGTACTTGCTATTTGGGATCAAACATACATGGTTCCTTTAATGAAAACTTTAGTGGGTTGATTTCACTTTAATTTTTGAAAAGAGATTGACTTTATGTTTTATCCAATTCAATTCATTTAAGGAATTTTTTCTAGAAGAAAAAAGGATCCTAATCGGAGTTTTATTTTTTAAAAATCTAAAAAAAGTCCTAATTTGTAAAAGGTCTGTTTATTTTTTTGAAAATTTGATCTTCTTAAGTGTTAAAAACACAATTTTTATTTATTAGCTTATTTACTTATTTATTTTTATTTTTATTTTTTATTATCCCTTTTTTTTATTATTTTATTTACTATTTTTATTCCATTTTATCTAAGAAATAAATAAATAACTCCTTTTTGTCTCCTTTCTCTTTTTTTTTCCCTTCTTTTCTTCCCTTTTTTTGATATTACAATTTGCATGTAAATAAATACATAAATAAATAAATAAATAACTAATAGCAAAACCTAACAAACAAAATAAAAGGAAATAAATCAAATATAAAATACGGTCGGACTGGATAGTAAATCAGGATACAGGTCAAGAGTTGTGAACCATTAAAGTTCAAGTATGTTGGAATTGATGCTTCACAACATGTTGAAGTATTGTGTTAGAGTACTTGGAGCCTTAATAGTACATTGTTTGTGATTGTAATTAGTTTCTTATGTGCATGCTCCATTTGTGTTTGATATATTCAATTTTGCATTGGAAGCTGAACTCTTTAGAGTGTTGTTTTGTATGGCTTTGTATTGTTTGCTCTGTCTTGAAAATTTATTGAATGCCTATAATTGGAAATAGTTAAGGATTGACCTATAATTCAGTTGGATACATATGGTAATACACTAGGGGAATGATCAGGTATGTTAGACTAAATATCAACCCCTTCAATAAGAATATCTAAAGTGATCCTTTTCCTACCCTTAATCAAACTAAATGATAAGAGATGAGGTCATGGAAAGGTTAGGGACAATAGTTCGAAGATAACCTTGGGAGAAGGGTAACCTCCATTGTACAAGTCTAAGTTGGGTCTGATTTGAGTTGTGTTGAAACTTAAAGTGGATATAATTTCTCTAATCTCATAATGGACTAGATAACATTTTGTGATGTTTTATATGATTGACTGCATTGGATTTTGTTAATGATTGAAAACCTTGATTGCGTTTATTGTACTCTTTTATCTCTATCCCACTTACTAAGCTAGTTGTATTTACATCCTTATGGACTCTTAGGTATGGACTAAGGACTAAGGATTAAAGATGTAACACCATAACCACCCTTAGGTTAGTACGCAATAGGTTAGGGAAGTGAAAAAATCTAAAGTTTATAAGATCATAACGTCTGTTTTTGTCTTTTATCTTTTCTGGAAACTAACTGGGTTACCTTAGGTCACCTACCAGTCTCTACCTTTGTTTGTATATAGACATCTGAACTTGTGGCTTTTGAGAACTTATGCAAAATTGGAACTTTTCATGTAAATATACTTATGTAAATACTAGTATAATATTAAGGAATGTATTACAAGTATTTTGAACAAACATTTTAGAAAACTATACCATAGGTTTTATTTATAGCAAAGTGCTAGATTAGATGCTTCAAGAAGGTTGAGTCAAGTACATCCTATGTAGGCTACATCTACGATAGTAACTATGAGGTCAACTTCTATCATAGGGAAGTTTACATGACAAAAATGTTATGACTCCTCCTATTCGAAGCATGACATTAATTATTGATAATTTGGAGCTTAAATGGTCATTATTTCATTTATACATGTTTTTGAAGCTTTTGACAAGTTTTTGCACAATTTTATGAAGTTTTAGAGCCTTAACAAGGAAGAGCAATTACTAAGCTACTCAATGGAGTGAATTCCAAACAAGAAATAATGTCTAGAGAAGAACACGTTCATGAACATGGCCTTGTAGCCTGGTTGTCTAGCTCTCATCAAGGAATTTCATTGAAAAATAAAAGTTGCATATGAAGAAGAAGAACACACCCGAGATCATAACCATGATACTAGGACGTATATATGCCATGATTTGTGAATCTTTTATTTTTGGAAGGCTTCTTTTGTAACCCTAAGTTCGAGTCCTACATATATAGAGTCTTAGGTTTTATGCTCACGAAGAACCCTTAGAGGAACATTTGTAGGGAAAAGTATAGGGGTTTTTCTTATGTCTATTAATTTTTTTATCTTATTTTTAAGTTGCAATTTTGTCTTCTTAGTGAATCTTTTACCAAACCTTAATTTAATGTGCCAATTATTTTATTTTCATTCTATGATACTGTATTTTATGATCTTATTGCATGGTTTTGTATTACCTTTAATTCAATATAGTCATCTATTGAATTATTGTATGAATCAACTATGGACTTTGCAAGATCTTGTAATAGATGGATTGGTGGAATTAAAAGCAATTGAATAAGCTAAGTGATTGGGCATTTAACTTCTTGTGATTATGGTAACTTGTTAGGGGGATTCAAGATCTTAATGTGATCTTGCTATACTTTATGATAGAAGCAATTCAAATAGAGTATACTTAGGATTAGAAATTAATTAAAAGATACGAGTCTAGTTAATTCACATTAAAAATCTCCATAGTTCAAAAATACTATAATACCTTATGATTCCGAGCTCCTAAATTTGAGGCATTGAGAACATTATTTGTTTTACTTCAAACTTCACAGTAAGATTAGAAAAGATAGAAGTAGTAACTTAGTAAAGTTAATTTCTAAAAATAAAGTATACAAAAGATTTAATTTGATAAAAACATAACTTTATGGATGAAGTTGATATTCATTAGAAACTTAAGATTCGAGCTTCAAGATATAATAAGATTTTAGAAATAAGTTATTTAACTTACAAAGATAACAAAGTGAAGTGAAATTGTATATAATATAAATGTAATATTGAATATACATAATAAGTATTAAATATATATATGATACCATAAAATTACAAAATATAGGAAAATAATACAAAAATGGTTATAATAATCTAAAAGTAACTTGAGGGGTCATCAAACTCATCTAAACATGATGTGGTAGCTCAAGAATAACTTAAGATGATGAGTCAATAGCCAAGTCATGAAAGGATGCCACCTAGCACTAATGAATAAATATGAAAATTACACCTAAACTGAAAATTAACACTTAGAATGATAACTAAGCCTGTCGCGACTCGAGGGGGCTAGTCATGGCAGTCGCCGTATATCGTACAAAGGATTGTAGATTGAGTTCCCTTACAATTGACGACCCTTTTATACGATACACAAGGTTACAACTACTACTAACTACCAAGAGTACGCAAACTTAAGCAATATCATTTCATGACAAATAATAATATCGTAAAACATAACACATAATTTATGTGTATAAAAGTTTACAGATATAGAGTTTAAAACATGTCTAAAGTCAGACTAATATAAAAATTACATATTCAAATCTACATTTAATCAAAAGTACTCTTTATCCTCAAATAGCTCCCACATTGACCCTATAGAGAAAGCTAACCTCGAGCATACAACGGCCTGACTCCACGAATAAGTCGGCCTGCAAGAGAAGTCTACGAGGGTATAAGCTTACTAGCTTAGTGAGATATTTTCCCTCAACCATACAGCAATCAAGTTATACCATAGTTAAGTTCAACCAAATGAATGCATGAACAAGCAGTATGCCAAACAAATACATGGAGGTGACCAGGTACTGTATGTAACTCAGGTTTAACGCCCTCCGAAGTCAAGGTTGGAGATTCTTTGGTACAGTCAAATCCGGGTATCATATTAAAACTTATTTCATAACGAAACTCCGCATTTCGTATTTAAAATGTAATGGTACATTCATTACTAGCTTTATCAAAACGAGTTCTACATATGATTGTGAGTAGGTTCACACAGCCCTCATTCACCCCTAAACAAAGGCCTTTGGACTCGACCCATAGCCAGGCAGTTGGCGCCTCCAACGCCTAGTCATCCTACGGGCAAGGGTAAGGTCATATTGTACGTGTGCACCGTACGAAATCAATAACAATCTATAATCAACCCAAGTATGGCCTCTCGCTACCTCCATATAATATGACTGCCTGGAATTAGTTATGCAGTGCATGATTTATGAATGATCCAAGTTAACTTTTCTAGTCGAATAAAAGTTAAGTCATATTTGATCAGTGATCATTCCAAGTCACAAACAATTAATCTATTGAATCTACTATGCAACAAACATTATATTATTGAAATTTAAAGTAGATTCATCATCAACAACAATTATCATGCACAAGCATAACCCAACCCCATACATATTCATTTATAATTCATAATTTATGTTCACTAACTACAAGCACAAACAAGTATGTAATCATAAGGAAAAACTCACTTGGCCATGGCTAATTTAGGGATCGTAATAGTTGGTAGGCAGCTCAGGATCGATATCAAGATTACCTTAGAATAAGGAAAATTTGTAAGATGAGGAATTTAAAACTAACTAGTGTTATAATGTGCAAGGTTTATTTCACTTAGTTACGTAAAATTGTCGATTCAAGCTTTTTATCGAATCGCATATAAATTTTTCGTTTTAGCTCGGATCGTTATGAACTTATAATCCATTTTGATTATTTTCGAGTGTATTTTCTCGTAACGAGGTGTGTTTTAGACGTTGTGACTCGTAATTTAAATTGTGATACAAAAATATCACAAAAATTATTATTTAAATTTAAATATTATAAAATATTGATTTTCGCTTTTTCATAACATATTTATAATTTAATAATTATTTAAATCATACGTTTGTTATTTTTATTATTTTGGGTATATTTTCCTATTTTTCTCATTTTCTTATTTTTCTTATGTACCTCACGATTATACATA